>JAQSVH010172778.1:0-40194 GCA_029448705.1 Adansonia digitata
TTTTTTAATTGTATTAAAAGGATTGTCGATGGAATGAAAGTATAAGGAAAGTAAGTGTCATTTTCAAAACACAAGGACTTAAGTGTTACTAGCCCTAAATCACAAGGGTTCTTTATAGTTTACCCAAGTTTAAATAGAACCAATATGCCAAACTTTAACACTTACACTTGTGTAAAACTAAACATCCGTAACTTTATATATAGTTCATATTTGTTTAATTTAGCCATAATATTTTATCGTCTATTCATGTAGATCATATATATTGAGTTTTAAGTAAATGAAAAATATTTAAGTATTTGTTTAATGTAAAAAACTTTTAATCGTTAAGTATATATTGAAAACACCAAAATTTTCGATCGATAATGATTGAGATATCAGATTAATTCGAAACTTTACATGCATGATAAATATAATTGTATTACTCAATTCAATGGTTGGTTTGTACTAATATGTACTATATATAAACTTATAAAAGTGTGTAAAACTAATTTAATTTTGCACAGCTGCAAAGTGGATCCCTCTTCTTATTTAAAATATCCCATATATGGATAGTTTTTAAACTAAGGTATAAATATCTAAAATTACCAACTTTAATATAGATAAACAGTAACTTTCAATCATAATACAACATATGATACAAAATTGAAAGTTAAATGAATAGTGTCAATTAAGTCTAGTAATTTCAAGCACAACATAATTTATGACATGAATACGGCATAAAAAAAACTAATTATTAACATGTCAAAATCTGTATAAACATATAATACTTTTAAAAAATTTGATTATGATGTAAAAAATAATATGAATACAATATAAATTAAATCTCTCTCTCTCTCTTTTCCTTTCTTTTTCTCCTTTTTCTTTCATTTTTACCGAGATACATATACATATATATATATATATATATATGACTTTGACACATAACGATTGACAAACCATATTGAAGCAATATTTCAGCGGATTGCTAATTAATCAATTGTAATAGATTTTGGTGAATATTCCATATACCAATCATAATTGTAATTGGACTTAATCATAATTCGATAGTTGCATACAATATGCTCCAAAACATTCTTACTGAAGCAGGTAACGAGATCTGTTATTCTGAAATAAGAAATTTGCACCCAATAGAAACAATTAGATGGGAAATTATGAATAACGACTAGTTCTTTTCATGGCCTTTCGTGTCATTATCATTTATGAGATTAGGAAATCATCAACTTGTATGTGAACTGTCGAATAAAAGACAAGGGAATCTTTTTATTTATTATATATAAGATATCTTGACAAGCTAATTAAAATTTTTAAAATTTTTTTTTATTTTCAAAATTTTTTAAAAGTAAATTTGTGCCCAAGTTGACGGTAAAACTGTAGTTAAATTGAAGAAGAAAATAAAAATTTTTTAAAAAAATTCTGATGAACAGCGAAGTTGTCCAAAATTTTGATCTCAAATTACAGGAAGTCGTTAAAAATATTCAAAATTTAATTCAAGGATACTTTTATGAAAATTTTCATATCTCCATGGTTAGTCCCAAGAACATTATCATAATATACATCAGTAACGATCGAACATATAGAGTAATATATTGACAGAACCAAAAAAATAAAATAATTTATTGCCTCTAAATGCTTTAACATAATTTTAATAATTTTTTTACGTGGACTAAAAAAAAATATATTCTATTATTTCATTCCAAGACCGCAAATCAAACCTACCACCGTCATATACCATGAGAAAATTAGTAGAGGATCTGGGCCCAACAAACAAGTCAGTAGATCCATGTGTTTCCTGCGTTTACACCATTTTCAAGAACTGAAGATCTGGGAAAAAGATGAAATATCAAAATTGCCACTTATGACAAGAAACCACGGGTCTGAAGAAATTGAATTGATTGATGAAAATAACTCGCCACTATCTGTCATATTGCCCTCGCAGGCATCCCATTTTATCCTTGATCTGCCCTCTCTTTATAAGGGTATAGATAACAGCAGACTCCGGGGATATCATCAGACTAGGAAGCTGCAGAAGCAATGGCTATGGCAGGAATAAATGTACTTTGCATGAATGCGGGAGATAAACAAGTTAGCTATGCCAATAATTCCATATTACGAGTATCTTCCTCTCTTCAGTATCTGCACAAATTATTATCTATCGATTAAATATATTCGTTTAACAGTTCTTGTTTGATTGTTTTTTAGAAAACGATACTATCCAAGACAAGGCCAATCCTAGAGGATAGCATCAAAGAGATGTTGAGCAACATCGTTCCAGTTACTTGTATTAAGATGGCAGATTTGGGTTGTGCTTCAGGTCCCAACACGTTCTTCCCAACATATGAAGTTATCGACACCATCACTAGGATTTGCCAACAAGCGCACTGGGAATCACCTGAGTTTCAAGTGTTTCTAAATGATCTTCCGCGGAACGACTTCAACACTGTCTTTAGATCTGTTCCTGCTTTTAAAGGAAAGCTCAAGGAAGAGAAGGGAGACATCACGGGACTTTGTTTCATCGCGGGGGTAACAGGCTCCTTTTATGAAAGACTTTTTCCAAGCAGGAGCATGCACTTCTTACATTCTTCATATAGTCTCCATTGGCTCTCGGAGGTTAGCTGCTCTTCTTTTAACTAGCAAATTTTAATGATGCTATTATCATCCATTGTGATAAATATCTTTCATAACTCAAGTTGTAACTGCTATTTAATCCCCTGATTCTTAGATGCCAAATCAGTCATCTAACAAATTAACATATTATTTAAAAAATTTTCATTTATGCATAAGTATGGTCATAGTTTAGTAACAGCTAACTTTGGCAAATCAAAAAAATATTTAATATCAACATTATAATTTTCAATGAGATGTTATACTTCAAGTTTACTATATAAGCTTAGAGATGCTATTTAATAGTCTTATATTTACAATGTATAGTCGTTTCACTACCTCCGGCTTTATTTTAATTTTCAATTACCAAATCATTAATTCTCTGATTGTCAGTGATTTTTAGGTCCCAGAAGGAGTTGAGAACAACAAGAGGAACATATACATGGCAAAGTCAAGCCCTCCTAACGTATTCAAAGCTTATTGTGAGCAATTTCAAAAGGATTTCTTGAATTTTTTACGCTTACGTTCGGAGGAAATAGTAGGTGGAGGACGAATGCTTCTTACTTTAGTTGGTAGGAGTATTTCTGATCCCACAAGCAAAGATTGTTGTTATTTATGGGAGCTTTTAACAAAGTCACTCGTTGACTTGGTGGCCGAGGTTTGTTATTTTTTATTCACTTAAATACATAGGTATGTAACGAGATTTAAATTACGATCACGGTATAATTATAAATGATTATAAATATAATGAATATTATTACAATCAATTATAATAAAAAAATTAAAATCTTAAAATAATTATCGTAACATCATATTTAAATCCCTCGATGTATCATAATAATTCATGGCACTCATTTCCTAGAGAACAATCTATTTGATTTGGCAGGGACTGGTGCAGGAATCTGATGTGGATTCATTCAATATGCCTTACTATAACCCGTGTAAAGAAGAAGTGAGGGACATCATCGAAAAGGAAGGGTCTTTCGTTCTTGACCAGCTACAGATGTTTGAAGTCAATTGGGATGTTGAAGACGATGTTTATAATGAAAATTTTGTATTCAACAAGTTTAAAAGTGGGCAAAAGGTTGCAAATTGCATAAGAGCTATTTCAGAGTCCATGCTTGCTAGTCATTTTGGAGAGACGATAATGGACGATTTGTTCTCCAGATATGCGGACCAAGTGGGTGAGCATTTGTCACGTGAGAAGACAAAGTTTGTTAATATTGTCGTTTTAATGACTAAGAAATAGTTGGTCAAATGGACTTTAGCTAGCGAAGGCTGATATAAGTTCTATATATGTTTTATCTTCCTTTTACTTGTCTATACTACCCATTGCACGTGATTAATTAACACAAATATCATAATTTTTATATTAAAATTTTTAATAATAAAAATAATGTTTTAATAAATAATAATGAATAAAGTTAGATAATTAGTTATTAAATTATGTTCCATGTTGTGTAATATAAATGTTCAAGCAAATTACCGTCTTTATTTATGGCTGAATTTTTTTTGGTATATTTTCACTGAAATTCAACAACTTTTAATAATAATGCCAACAAATATGAAAAAAATGTATCAACATATATTTTTTTAATTGAACAAATAATCAAAATGAATTTGATTCTTTTTGCTCAGGCTTAATTTATTAATAAAAGTAAAGTGATAATTATAACAAGTTTGTGGTTTCAATCATCATTCAATCAATTTATCAACTTTTAATAATTGCATATTCATGAAAAGCATTAATACTTAATTAATTATATAAATTATAAGTCATGAGTAGGATTTGTGTTATTTTTTAATTTTTTGACGAACAATTATTTGATATTAAAAATTAAAAAAAAAGTCTACTTTCACATGTGTGATTTGATTTGTGTGACATTTAACTTTTTTTGTATATATATTTTTTTAAGTTAACTCTCTATGTTTTGGTAGTTATGACAAAAGTAGATAACGTCGTTAGATTTAATACTAATTGATGATTCTGTATCGAAACTACCTATTTTTTTTCATCATCTTCTTCTTCTTCTTTTTCTTGATGAGACCTTAAACTTAAAAAATTTGAAACTCTATCATTTTCAATAAATAACCAAAACCCTATTCAATTAAACTCAAGATTGAAATAATCCATTATTCAAAATTTCAAATCCTATTTTCAAGCAATGGTTAAGAATTTCATAACATTGAATTCATGTATGAACTCAAAACAAATGTAATTTACCCTAAATTAATATTGACATAATCAAAATGAGGTTTAACTCTCCTTGCAGCTTCAAGTAAAAAATCAGGATCGTTAGCACTAAATTTAACAAATAATAGGTGGTCTTCCTGCAATCATCAATTTAGCAAAGTTCAAAAAAGAAGAAACAATTATCCTTGAAAGAAATAGTTTTTCAACAAATGGAAGAAAAAATTTGCCTTGCATGTCGTAAATTCTTGATTATGACTGTTCTTTCATTGGAGCAAGGGAGGTCATCATCATCGTCATCGTGGGTGGATCCGAGTGTATATTTCAGGTTCAGCTTAAGGTCACGAGAGAGATGGGGGTTAAAGAAAAGAAGCTTTGGGTAGAAATCTAAGCAAGTGGAAAGGCAAGGATTTGGGGGTTTTCATGGGGGGTTGATAAAGGTGGAAATCAAATCCATTGTAGCCAATGTTAGGGATTTGAAATTACAGAGAGAAAAATGAAGTAAAATGAAGTTAAAAAAAAATAAAGGTTATAATAGTAATTTTTATCAAGATATAACAAATTTAACTTATGACAAATGGAATAAAAACACAAGAGATATAAATGTTATCATTTTCTATCAATCGGTCAAAGTACCAGAGTAAAAATAGATTTTTTCTTAAAAATTACTTAGTTCTTATATTAAAAAATGACATAATAATATATTATAGTAAGTACGTAAACACAAATCAAATAATTATTGTTTTTATTTTTAAATATTGAAGTACTTTTCCTCAATTATATTTGATTCATTATTACAATTGTTTGTTGAAGAATGAAATATAAGAATTTTAAAATTAACAAGATATGACACATCCTAAAATAATCGTTAAAAGGATATTTTTATAATTTAAAAGTAATTTGGTTCTTATTTGTTTTAGATATATTTTACATTTGAATTTCCTTTTTAACTTATTAGAATGAATTAATCTCTTTATTTGACGAATACTTTATCATCTACTATGAGTATATAAAACAGAAAAGAATTCATCACCTCTCATATTGTTATAAAGTATAAATCATATAAGTCATATGATTATAATGAAGTATTTACAGTTGTTTCAACTTAAAAATATTACCTATATATTTTGGACTTAAATCTCTTCTTTATTTAGTTTCATTCTAATCATTGTCATTGAAAAAGTCTCCAAATATATATATATATATATATTAAAGTTGAAAATATTAAATAAGGTTTTCATTTATTGCTAACTTTTTTTAAATTGATGCTTCACAAAACTTTTACAAAAATTCTTTATTTTATTGAACAGAGATAAAGGGGAAACTCAGTAAGATGTCGAAGAAGCGAAATATATGAAATCACAAACATAGATTGCTTACAGCTAAATATGAATTAGGACGAAAGCTTTATATAGCCTTTTGTAAATATCTCGATCTTCCTAGTGATACATGGGACAAACATCATCATAAGTAGTCCAAGTCACCAAGAAATAGTTCCTTTGCGCAAGTAAGAAACTGATGTATTTCCATTGGTCGCCTTTTTTCATATATGACTTCCTTTAAATTCTTGTACCATTTTTCATGTATTAGCATCTTGAGGTCTTTTGATGGGCGCAAAGAATTTGTCTTGGTAACAACCACCAAACCACTAGAACAAGGATTAGCTCCGCACCTAGTCTAAAAGAGAGGTAACTAGGTTCACTACTGGCCAGCTCTGGACCAAAAAGACTTAACAAAGTGATCCATTATCTAGGACTGAAGATGCTAACAGGGCGCGAATCAAAGTAGGGGACCTATCTACTTCCTGTGTCTATCTCTTGTCAAGTATGCTTACCAAACATGGACAATAGGGTAGTACTTTTGGAATCATCGCATGAACATAACATTAGGTTACGAGTGTATTTCTTAATTTTTGTTGGAAACAAAATTTATTTTCGATGAAAATTCTTTTCTCCCAACGGAATTTCCATTGAAAATAATGGACCTTTTTTGACAAAAATTGCATCGAAAATTAAATAATTTCATCACCATAAATTTGCGCGTCTACTATTCATTATCCATTGATATCCAAAGATATCAATGACATTTAGGTTTTTTTTTTCAACGAAAATAATAGAAAATAATTTTCATAAAAAATAATAGAAAATGATAGTTAATTAATTATTAATTTCTTAAATAATTAATCCACTGAAAATTGATTTTCTCAAAGGAAAGAGTATTAATTACTGATAGAAATTCCATTGATAATACTTATTACCAAAGGAGTTCGGGAAGTTCCCGCCTAAAAATTTTTACGATGGAATTTATTCATCACAAAAAATTCAAAATCTATGGGAAATGTGTTTTTTCCATGGAATTTTCTATCAGTTATACCATTTCTAACAAAAAATTTACTTTTGCTGCCCAAATTATTTTTGACAGAATTTATTGTCAAAAATAATCCTTATTCCGTTGGAATGAATCCTTCTATAAATATTATGTCGAACTCTTCCCCTTCATTCTCTCCAATTACATCTCCCCAAGCCCAAAATTTCTCTCGTTTTTCTTTGGTTTTAGGGTGTTTAAAGGTATTTTTTTTTTTAAAAAAAATTGTATATTTTTTATCATTTGTTCATAATATTTTGTTTTTAACAAGTATGTTTTGTATTTTTCTAGTTATAAGATTTTTTTTTTCTTGATTTTCCGTCGTAATATTGCATCGCTTATGTGTATTATACTTTTATTTAATATTAATTTTTTTCATTTAAGATATTGTAATTAATTATTGTTTAATTAACTAATATAATTGTTTATTAGTGCACCTATATATATAATTGTTTATTAGTGAAAGTGTGTATATATAATAGTTTATTCGTGCACTTGTATATATATAATAGTTTATTAATGTACATTTCTATATATAATTGTTTGTTGGTGTACATGTATATAATTATTTGTTAGTGTACGTATTATAATTATGCAATATAGTTAACAATAATTTTTCATAAATGTTATTATAAAATTATAAAATTATTATAAATTCTATTATCATTTAGTCGTGATACCGCCTTCTATCTTTCGTCAGTGGTTTGCTCGACATCGCTTGAGTTACCAAGCTATACTACGTGTAGATAAGTTATAGTTTTTTTTTTTCCCTAATAATTTAACTTTGTTTATAATTGTTAGTTTATATTAATGACTTGAATTATTATATATCTAGATTTAGAAATTTTATAGCTTTATGTATATATATTAATGTTTTTATTATTGGTGTTACAGATCAGATGAGGTGAGGTGTTGCTAGAGCAACTTATGGAGAACGGGGATAAGGGGCTATTATTTTCGATTTTAGAGTAGCATCCTTCCGTCGTGCATCGACATCAGCTGGACCATCAGATGGATCGTCGACATCTGTTCTTCTCCCTAACTCAACTTGAGGGATGACAACTTTAAGCAGTACTTAACTACTGATCCCCTAAAGATACACATCAAACACGGCGGCACTGAGGCTGATGATGGGCCCTTACACCCTACAACAATGCTAGATAGTGTGACAGGTACTTCCCTTGTTTTATTTGAGGTACGCACTTCTTCATCTTAGCCGAGGAGATGGTGTTGAGGGCATTTGAATACATTGTCGACACCAGATGATCTTAGTTGGCGGTTTCAGCTTACGGTTTTAAGAAAAACGCAAGTTAAATTAATTATTTCCGAAATTACTTAATTTAATCTTTAAATATATCAATTGTCTCCTCACTATGTTCTCGTTTCATTGCATCTTGAAGCTATCGTCAAGATTACCATTATTAATTTGATTAAGCAGTATTACTTTGCACCACGGTTGACTTGGAAAGAGATCACCGGTAAGATGAAAGACCTTATATGGGTTGTATTTTAGGTGAAATAAATCAAGTTTTCATTAAATTTACTTAGAATTACGCGTTAAAATATATTTATTCCTGGTATTCTTTCATTGTAGGGTAAATGCCAATGGCCTAACGAACTAACACCCATGATTCGATATTATTTGAGGCCACAAGACGAGATCAGTTGAAGAACGTCATGCAAATGGAGCAGTGCAAGGCTCTTAAAATGTTTAGGAAGGATCGCACTGAGGATTGCGCGGCTTCTCGAAAGGACTGAATAACAATTGATATATGGGAGCGGCTGGTCAACCTATGGCTGACAGAAGAGTGGAAAAAATAGATCCTAAAAGGCCATTGTGAACAGGAACACACAGAAGAAAAGGGGATCACCAAACATACTGAAGGTTTTGTGCCTCTTGTAGTTATTGAGCACCAGATGGCAAGTATTTATTAAATTTTGTATGTAAGTTTTATTATCCTACATTTTTATTTTTTTTCTATTAATATATATTATCAATGTTCATTATTTTCGTATTTTGTAGTCAAAGCAGCAGCTAAGTGATGTGTCATGGAAGTATTCAGTCAAATTCATACACGCGGCCGAGGTACTAGTTATTACATCGATGGCAAGTCCAATGTTGTTAGTGTATGCAGCAATCCCTTCATTTTCGACGTTCTGTAATATATATTTTATAATTTCATAATTCATTTCATCGTAAAATATTTAATTATTTATATAAGTAGTTTAATTATAATTAGTGTCTCTAAGTAACTATCTTTGCTTTTAGGTTTTTTTTTAGGAAAACTATGCTATTCCTTGCAATATAAATATGGGATAATCTGTTAGTATATCTGTTAGCTCAAGATAAAGATTGAACCAAGAAGATGTGAATTGATTCTATAAGAAAATTGATCACAAATTTGTCTTTTATAGATATTTGAAATAAATTGAAAGTGAAAAGAAATTAAGGATAAGAAAGACAAACAATCAATATATAAAGGTTCAGTCATTGAACTTGGAACCTATGTCCTCTCTTCTTGGCACTTCCTTGTCAAAGTGATTCTCATAATTCACTAATGAATTTATTACCTTTAAGGTTAAGGTATAACCTTACAACTCTATTTTTTTGAGGCTTAAATAGAACCTTTCAATCCCCTTAAGAATTATATCTCAAATTCTTAAGTGTTTTCAATCACTTTCCCACAACCCTTTTTGTGAAGTGTTTGCAAACAATTTGAACCACTAGTAGCTGATTGTTTGCTGGAATTTAAGTATACAATTTAAACTTGAAGGAGTATAAATTTGATACAAGAAGAATGAAGAATTTGAAGACTTTTAGCTTTTGTTCTTAAATGCTTGATTAATTTTGTATCTCTTACTTTTTTAGCTGTTGAAAATCTCTATTTATAGCTTAGAATTGATTTATAGATGTTGGACATTAAATGAGGTGGTTGGAGAGCTGTTGTAACCTTCATAAATGCTTGTTTCTGTTCAAACTTGCACTGTTGTATCGATAGAATACCAATAATATCGATACAAGAATTATAAAGGTGACCGTTATAGCTTGTTGTATCGATACATACCATTGAGTATTGATACTTGTCATCTTGTATTTATACATTCAGGGGTTTCAGCCAAACCTTAGCTACTTCCAAGCAATGTAGCGATACATATGGGATGAGTATCGATACTCACTGCTTCGTATCTATACATGTTGATTTGTATCGATACATTTGATGGTTTGAAATAAGGTATCGATAAATTTATGCATTATGTCGATACATCCCTCTAAAACTTTTGTAAAGTGATTTTTCTTGGCTTGAAATTGACTCAAACATATCACAAAACTATTCTAAGTATAAATGTGCATTTTGAAACATATAGTTTTAAGAAAATAGAAAATTAGTAATTTTTTCAAAATATTTTTCAATTTAACACAAGTACTAAGTTGGAAATAGTTGAGTATAAATTAATTTAGCTTAAGTTATTGTTATATCAAAACCAAAATTAATTCAAGGCTAACATTCTTCCCTTTTTTGATATAACAAAACTTAAAATAAATTTGCTTGTTAATGACTGCCCCTGAATTTTTGAGATTTGTAATGAAAAACTCCTCCTTAATAAAGGCAAAGGTTTCCAAAAGTTTTAATTTGAGAAAATAAGGTTGTTTAAAGTTACAACATTTTAAATCTACAATATTGCCTATGATTTTCACAATTCAAGCTATAACATGTAAAGGTGTGTAATTACAATATGTTATTTGAGTTCCAACATGATAATATAATCATCATAATCAAGTGCATAACAATATCATCAAATCAATAAATGCAAGACATATTTGGCAAATTTATAGCATTTTTCCCCCTTTTTTTGTTATATTAAAACACGAGAAAGATCAATTTAAAGTAATGAAGAAAATGCAATCATAGCGTGCACACGCTAAGATGATTTGTTGAGAGTAAACTATTAAATAAATTCAACAAAATAAGCAAAAGATGTCCAACGAAAAGAATTTGAGAACCATGTAATCCTAAAAACTTAAAAGTGATCATAAAATGAGCCTAATATAACTAATTGTCATTGGTCAGAAGATCCCCAATGATTGGAGAAAAAGGCGAAGGAGCATGAGGAAAGGCCATCGAGAACTATAGAATTGATTGGTTAAAACTTGATGACTATGCTCAAGACTAGAAAGACGAACATCAATGGGATCAAAGCGGTGATCTGAAGAGTTAAAGCGTCGTCCCTATGTGTAAAGACATCCCATGATGGAATCATAAATAGGTTGGAGGTCCATAGGCACAGATGATAAAGTGTCAAGAGTCGAGGGTGGAAGAGGTGCATCATGCTTCATATCATCATCATCATGGTCAACAGGAATGGGAGCATCAGTTGCGCACGAGGTAGAGGTGGTTGTCGATAAGATTTGGGAATAAAGTCGACTTCTTGAATTTTAAACCCTAATGAGCCCCATGGATTTGAATCCTATATAGTGGTAAGAAGATACCATAATCTTGGGGTCACAAAAAAGATCAAGACCTTGAGTGTCAAAGTAATAGCGTAATGCCATGCCATGTAGGAGGCTATGACAACCACGAACGCAAAGAGCAGGGTTCGAAAAGATAAAATAGGCTAGGTTTAAAAGATTCCCTAGTTAACATCATCTGGAGCCACCAATAGTTAGAATCACTAATTAAAGTGTGTTTGGTGTCTTATGGATGAAGCACGTAGGAAATAATAAGATAAAATAAGTGACCAACGAAAGGAAGTAGAGTGGCTTTGTTATTTAGGGTACGCAAGGTAGTAGGAGCTAGACCTTCATCGATTATGCCTTTATTTGGGAAATCGAAAATAGTTGCAAATGAAGTAGGGTAGACTATAAGATCTTATCCCAAAAGATAAGATCGAATATTAATGACACGGTCATGATCATCAATGATAAGCAGGCCATTGCTAAAGAATGCATAAACAAGATTCTTGCGAATTGAAATGTTGAGAGAAAGAAATTTGGTCCATACGAAGGTATTATAAGTTTGGAGGTAGGGATAAGCAATGGATAAAAGGAAAGGGAAGTTGATAACTTGACATTCTTGGATAGGCATATGGGCATATGTGGTAGTGAATTGCTCATGAGCCTGTGCGTCGAAACATGAGTCAAGGAATGATTGATTTAGGTCAGAAGTGGTTGACAAGCGAAAAAAGTGGAAGCACGGGTGACAGACCCTTGACAATGGGAGGTTTGTTTGGTTTTTGGAGGCATGGTAGTATTTGAAGGTGGTTGGGGAATTTTGTCAAGTAGGTGGTTATCGACACTGTGCTTTCCACAAACGAAGCGATCATAACTTAAGAGCATTTCTCAACAAGGAAATATCCTCTCAATCGAGACTTTTTTTCTTTTGTTTTAATGTGATGGTAGTGAGAAAGCATGGATTCTTAGCTCTTGACCCTAAAAGCAGATCGTCCAATAAATCGCTTGCCAAACTACTTTTGGTTGGCCACCATAAAGTGGCCAACAATTGGAGTCATCACCCATCATTTAGGCTAGGCATGACCAGATGCCTATTGAATCCACTATTTTTTGAGTTATTAAACTCAAGACATTGGTTTCACGGTCTACGTGGTCCAAAGATTCAACAATTAGATTGGAGAGTTGGTTATGCACAAGGAGGTGTAAACCTCCTGGCGACACTCAAAATCGATACTTTTCTAGCTAAATCACAACTTGGTTTTATTTTCCTTGGTTTTGACTTGTATTATTTAATATAATCCCCTTTTTAATGCATGAATTTTGTATAAAAAAGGTAAACTCGGGTTTTAAAGTAAATTTGAATCTCATATGCACCTTGGAGCAGTGAGGAACATAGAGATTATGATTAAAATTGGCTTTCAAGTTTATTATTTTTTTAAAAATCAGATATTTCATGTCAAGCACTAGAGAGATACTGACACGAAACATTCCATTTGTGATTTTTTTTTAAAACAATTTTGAAGATATGAATGCAAGATGAACAACACAAAGGAAAACATGTTAGTAAGATAAAAAAATAATATCACATAAAAATAAATCACAGAAAAGAGGGAAAAGAGGAAGGGATGATAGGAATGTATCTTGTTATTGTCATCTATTATCTAGAAATAATCTAGTTGGCAATATTAGAGACGCATTGGGATCCATAGACTAATCAAAGCATAAAAACTAGGTTTAAACATTGAAAATTTTGAGGAAAATTTAGGGTGAAAAAATTTAATTTTTTTATGATTTTAAGAAAAATGAGATTAACAAATTTAAATAGACAAATTTTGACTATTTTTTGATAATTTTTTAAAAAGAATAAGGCTGGAGTATCCCCTTGGAAGATGGGGTTGGAGTATCCCCATAAAGGATGGCTTTGGTAAGTTTCGAAATTTGAATTAGATTTGCAAAAACGAGGTTGGAGTATTCCCTTCGAGGACAGGGTTGGAGTATCCCCAATGGAAACTTTAATGATTCTAGAGAAATGAGCTAGAAGGATTTACCTTGACAAAGGTTCGGTGATTTCTTGACAAAATGACAATTTTTTTGACAAATTCTTGATAAAATGGGTAATTTTTAATTAAAAAGAATTGATGAAAATAAGAAGGATAAAGCTTAAAAAAATTTTGTGTTGTAATCTAAGCCTATGAGAGTTAATGCATGTTCTTTTCGACTAGATGGATTGAGCAGGATCACATGGACGTATTCAAATGCCTCAGAGTTAGAGTTCGAAGGAATCAACTAATCTTGAACAATGCTGAAAATAATGGGTAGCATTACACTGTCCATATTTTCAACAAATCTGAAGGTTCTAAGGGTTGTAAAAGATACCATTGGAAAGTTAACTCGATAAGAATCCATATAAGATTATTCTAAAAAATCCAAGAAAACTGCCTCTTAGGTGGACATATTTTTCAAAATAGGGACTGGTTTGACGCTGGTAGCATATACAAGGGAAATGGGGTAGTTGAATTTGAGAAATCATTTTGAACTCATATGAAAATGTTAAATCTCAAAAGATGCCTTTTAGGAAAGGGAACTTCACAAAATGTTTATGAAAAATATTTAAAAAATCCAAAAAAAAATCATTTGGTGGGCTGAAATGGCCCAAATAGAATGTGCATCGTCAATTCCAAGGGTTCTAGACAGTAAAACTTTAAAAAATCATAACTCTTTCATCTAGAATGATCTAAGGGCAAACAAGAGACCATTGGAAAGGTAGTTCAATACCCTTATAGGGAAAAATGTCCAAAAATTCATGAAAATTTGTTTATGGTTCAAAAATAAATTTTCAAGTCATGAACATAGTGGTGCTAGCATAAAATAAGAGGAATTTTTGGTTTTCTCAGACTTCTTTAGACTAAATTTGAGCCATTTTGAATGTCCGTGGCAGAAAACAATGAGTGACATAAGCTTCATGAGCTTATCTACACAATCCTAGGGTAGTTTGGGATGATGAAATAGCCTGTTGACCATGCGACAAACACAAGGACTCTATGCAAAGATCAAGGCATAAACAAATTTGGACACTAAAAAGGACATTTTATTTTGGAAAAAAAAAATCTAGCCTCTTTTAACCTTGAATCCTAACATAAATAGCTTAATATTACCTCAAGATTAAAGTTTCAATTTGTAAAAATAATAGACCAAGATTAATCCTATTATTTAGTTTTATCTTAATCTAACTTGGGGTGTTTTCTTATATATATATATATATACACACACACACACACACATTAGCACATGAAACAAGTATGATAAAAACTAAAAAAAAGAAAATCAAATTCAAGTACATCAAGAGACATTTAAACAAGCATTTCATGATGATAAAATACAATTTTAAACATAAAAATGTTATCCCAGTACCAATCTAATATATTTTTTGGACATTTTATGCTTGAAGACTGGGTAAGGCTCAGTGGTTGGTTTTTTTTCTTCCTCATACTCAATCTTCTCTTCTTTTTTTTTTACAGCTAGGTCAGGCTTTTTTTTTTCATTTTTTTTCTTCTTCTTCCTAACTTCAAAACCAAACACCAAAAAAAAATCCCAAAAACTGATGACTGACCACTGTGCTGACTGTCGGTAGCGGTTAGCTTTCAAACTTCACCTCTAGACTCTTTTTAACCTTTTTTTTTTCCAAATTAAAGTCAGATTTTTCTAAATCTAAAAGAGAAGTTTGAACCTTTTACCTCAAATTAGACCACCATCCACTATTGGATCATTCCCAAACTCTAGCATGTTCTTCCCTTCACCGTTGGGATTCTTAAAATAAGCATCGAGACCTCTTTAACCAGAAATCCCAGTTGGAATTTTTTATTTTTATCTTTTTTTTTGAAAGCTTGGGTTTTTTTTTAAATCTTTGAAGAAATTTTCTTTTGCACCCTTTTTTCTCTCTCTCTCTCTCCCTCTCATTTATGATTATATATCCTAAAAAAACCCTGAAATGGTTGGTGGTTTTGGAACCAAATCCATGGTAGAAGTTGCCGTGGCTAGTTTTGCAAATAGGCAGTATGGCAGTCGCCAGCCTTTTCTCTTTTTTTTTATTTATCTTTTCTTTTTTCTCTTTCTTTTAGATTTATGTTTGTTTTTTTATGACAAGAATTTGGTTTTGGTGGATGGTTTTATTTTTGTCATTTTATGATACAAATTCATGCTTGGCGTGTGGCTCATACTTTATAAGGTGGCTTGGGTTTGAAACCTAAGCCACTTTTTTCTTTTTTTTTGGTTTCTTTTTTTATTTATTTTTTGTGATTTTATGACTTAAACATATGCTTGGTGTGTTGGGCATAGTCAACCTATTCACAAGGATGGGCCACTTATTTTTATTTATTTATTTGGAATTTTTTCCAAATAAGCCTAAATTGAAACGAATTAAGCCCAATTAATTCAATCTAATAAGCCTAATTCAAAAATAGCTTGATTAATTGAGGATTTTGTAAAATGAGTGACCTAAAAATTACTCGGATAAAATTTTGTGTCTACAGCTGCCCTTTTGTGGCTGTTGTTGAGTATAAAAAACAAGGCAAATATTCATGCTCCTGCAATGGAAAGACTAAATTTAATATAATGACGGGATAAGATATAATTTTGGCAGTGATTCTGAGATTTTCTTGGCAAAAGATAGAGTATGATTTTCATATGAAAAACCTAGATTGCAATCCGAGGCTTGACCTATCCCTAGGTTTGACTTAAAATGACAAAGTATTATGCTGAATCATGGCCAACAACATTAGATTTTTGACAAATTTTGGATGAAAAACCTAGAATATGATCCTAGGCTTGACCTGTCCCCAGCTTCAACTTAAAATGACAAAATGCCAACATGTCGAATCATGACTAGCAATGCTGGTCTTTTTGATAAGATTTCTCAACAGAGTGTCTTAACTAAGGTTCATGACAAAAGTTCTTGATAGAGGATTTCTAACAAAATGTCTTGACTGAGGTTCTTAACAAAAGTTCTTGACAGAAGATTTCTTAACAGAGTGTCTAGACTGAGGTTCTTGACAAAAGTTTTTGATAAAAGATTTATTAACAGAGTGTCTTGACTAAGGTTCTTAATAAAAGTTCTTGATAGAGGATGCCAGTAAACCAGATCATAGCATTCTAGAGACATTAGACTTTGAAAACGATTCTTTGAAAAAGGGTCTTGACTAAGGTTCTTGACCAAAATTCTTGACAGAGGATGCCAATGAGCCAAATCATAGCATTCTAATGACATTAAACCTTGAAAAAAAATTTCTTGACAAAGGGTATTGACTGAGGTTCTTAACCAAAATTCTTGGTAGTGGATGCTAATAAGTTAGATCGTGGAATTCAAGCAAAGACATAAAACTTCACAGAGATAGGGGTCTTACTTGATCAACCTTTCAATTTTCTAATTTTCAATACTAAAGATTCTTACTAAAATGTTTATCAAGATTTAACCGATATTGTTTAACATGATGCTGTTAAGATGATGTTATGCTATGATAAAATGAATGGTTGATATAATGATGTGTAAGTGAGTTTCTTGATAGTGTGACTACATGATCATGGTATAAGGTCTAATACGGGAACATACATTAAAAATTTTTCTTTCAATTAAGAGCCATTTTTCTAGCGCTACAATTTAGACATTAATAGGCCTTGTGCTAACAATTCCTTTGATGCTTGGATGATTATTTTCTTGACTCTATATATTAGATGAGCTCTTCTTGACAAGCTAAGAATAAGGTTGGTTATTTTTTAACTTAGGGTATTTGATGATCCTTTTTGATAAGGTTGATGGATCTTTTTGGCAGTTTATAGGCTAGGTGACTATTTGGCTTAGTTAATGTTTAGGTATTAACAAGATTTCAACTGAGTTTTGATGGTATTTTTTGACTGATGATCTCAGGAGTTGAGTATAAATCAACACATGATTGTTATAGGAAGGTATTGGGTGTAAGGGGAATTCATGATCTTGACATTTAGGGCATAAACAAAGCTCTTTGTGTTTTTCTCATCCTTTCGATGTAATATTAAGAAATCTTGATGTGAATTTTATTCAATTATCGAGTATTATGTATTGAATGGTAATCATAATGCAATGCCGATGGGAAGAAGTGGTTAAAAGAGACAAGGTAATATATCATTCATGACAAAAGATGATACAATTTAGTTTGCATTTGACAAACAAAAGACAAAATGAAATAAAGTGACCTTTTGGGTAATTGATGCCCCTAACAATCTTGACCTGAACATTTTTTTGATACATCTCAAGATCTTTCCTAAACGATCAATATGTTTGAGCAAGTTGATCTTTTGAAGATGCTTAAGATTACGCTATGCCATTATGCAAATGCCCCTACCTTAAGTGTTTACTTCCTTATCCCCCAAACATAGGTTAGCTTTAGGTGAAATCTAACTCTGATTTAGGCAAGGCTTGCTCTAATTTGATTAGGGTTTTGGCTTCGTTTATTCGAGGTAAGGCTGAGTTTGATTTGATATGGCCATAACTATGTGAGGTTTGACTAAGCTTTTCTAACAAGTATTTGGCTAAAGTTTGACTGGGTTACAGCTTGGGTTAGGTCAAAACAAAGTTTCTTAAGCCGATCTTTCAAGTTTTCGACTTAAGTTAGGTAGGTTGCCTTGATGCCCTTTCAGGTTTTCATCAAAGACCTCATTTTTTTTGTTGGTGTTATTTTTTTTGTTTTGGTTTTGTTTTTGTTTTTTTTTTGCTGCAGATGCCTTTTTGGGTTTTCATCTTTTAGGCATAATATTTCTTAACAGAGCCTGAATTAATTGGGTTAGGTAAGACATTGCCATCCATTTCTATTAAGGTCAAAGCCCTTCCAGAGAAGACTTATTTCATAACATATGGTCATTCCCAATGTGGGGTTTACTTGCCTCGAGCATCCTTGTAGGTTGAAAGAATTTTCTTGAGCACCAGATCTCTTTTATGAAACTGGTGAGGGTGGATCTTTTTTTCATAGACCTTAATCATGAGATTTTGATACATTTGCCCATTACATATGGCTTTCATTCATTTTTCTTCGATAAGGTTCAACTGATCATATCTGCCTTTGACTTATTTGGCTTTTTTGTGTTTGGCCCCTATCAAAACTCTTAGAGAGAGGATCTCAACTTCAATAGGTAGGACAATTTCATCCTATAAATTAGGGAAAATAGGGTAGCACCCATGGATGTTTAGATTGAAGTTCGATATGTGTGAAGTGCGAAGGGTACTTTCTTATGACAATCTTTGTAAGTTTTTTGCAACATTTTCTTGATGTTCTTATTGGCTATTTTAACTGCCCCATTCATTTTCGATTGATATGGCATTAAGTTATGATGCTGAATTTTAAATTGGGAACATACTGCTTAGATCAGGTTGTTTTTCAAGTTACGAGCATTGTCAGTGATGATTTATTCAAGAAGCCTATATCAATAGATGATGTCCTATTTTATGAACTTATAGATAACTAACTTAGTGAGATTAGCATGCGAGGTTGCCTCCCCCTATTTAGTGAAGTAATCGATTGCTGCTAAGATGAACCAATGTCCGTTAGAGGCTGTGAGGGTGATAAGCCCAGTCATATCCATGGCCCACATAGAGAAAAGCCATGGAGCTATCATGACATAAAGTGGTAAGGGTAGGACGTTGATCTTATCTGCATAAATCTGACACTTGTGACATTTTCAGGCGTAGTCAATACAGTCCTTTTCAAGAGTTAGCTAGTAATAACCTGATCTTATGACTTGGTTCACCGTCTAGTGCCCATTAGCATGCATGCCACAGATTCCCTCATGAATTTCTTCTAGGATCCTTTTGGCTTCAAGAGCATTGACGTATCTGAGTAACACTTAATCCTGACTCTTCTTGCATAAGATGTCCCCATCCAGAACAACTCCTATAGCTATTCTCTTAATAGTCTTTTTATCATTTTATATGGCATGCTCGGTGTATTGTTGATCTTTGATGTATAGAAGGATGTCATGGTACCATGGTAAGCCGTCCTTCTCTTCTTCGACATTCTGATAATATGTTGCAGTCATATAAGTGCTCATATAAATATGAGCAACATTAGATTCTCGATTAACTTTAAACATGGATAACAATGTGGCTAAGGCATTAGCTATTTAGTTCTATTTTTGAGATAAGTGTTGACAGCTAATATAATCAAATTCTTTTTTATGTACTGATATCAGTTTCCTATAATGAATCAGTCTACATCACGCATTTATCACTCTCCTTTTAGTTGATAAATGACTTAGGCTAAGTCACTAAAAACTTCAAAGTCTTTCGCTCGATAGCTGCTTAGAGCCCTATAACACAGCTTCATATTCTGTTATATTGTTGGTGCAATAGTTCAAGCTAGATGTAAAAGGATAGTGACTTATGTCGGGTGAAATCAATATTGCCCTGATTTCACTCTCTAAAGTATTTGATGCTCCATTAAGATGCATTTCCCACACTCAGTCATGACTATTGATATCTTCCTCTTTAGTGATGCACATTAGATTATCATTTAGGAAATCAAAGTTTAAAGGCTCATAGTTGCATGTTGCCTGACTCACTAAAATGTTGACTATCAGCTACCCTTGATGGCCTTTTGGTTGACATAGACAATATCGTATTTATAGTGCAAGACTTGCCAACTAGCCAATCTTTTTGATAGTGTCGGGGCTTTGTACAAATACTTAATAGGGTTGAGTCTCACGAATAACCATGTGGTATAGTACAACATGTATTGCCTAAGTCTCTTAGCCATCTAAACCAAAGCACAACACAATTTCTCAACTGTGGAATGGCTTTCTCACACTCCATAAATTTTTTTCTTAAGTAGTAAATTGCTTGCTCTTTATTTCTCGAATCGTCATGCTACCCAAGACACAACCCATAAATTTGTCGAAATCCACCAGATAAAGGATCAAAGGTCGATCGAGAACTAGTGGTACTAGCACTGGTGGGTTTGACAGATAGTGTTTAACCTTGCTGAAAGCTTTTTGGCATTCCTCATTCCATTCCCTAGAATTTTGTTTATGAAAAAGTCAAAAGATATGGTCACATTTATCAGGGAGTTAGGATATGAATATGGAGATATAGTTTAGTCTTCCTAAGAAGCTTCTCACCTCTTTTTAGGTTTGAGGTGATGGCATGTTCTAGATAGCTTTGACCTTATTTGGGTCAACTTTAATTCCTTTTTTGCTGACAATGAAGCTCGAAAGCTTGCCTGAGGTGACACCAAAAGTACACTTGGAAGGGTTCAACTTTAGCCAAAATTTTTGCAATCGTTCAAAAAGCTGTTGAAGATCAGTGATGTACTTCTCTTCTCTTGTTGACTTGGAAATTATGTCATCCATATAGACCTTAATCTTTTTGTACATTAAGTCATGGTATAGTGTCACCATGATTCTTTGATAAGGTGCCTCTGTATTTTTGAGCTTGAAAGGCATGATTTTATAACAAAATATACCTCACATGGTTACGAAGGTAGTTTTTTTTCCATATCTTCGACTGCCATTTTAATTTGATTATAGCCTAAAAACCTATCCATAAAAGAGAACAAGGAGTTCTTGGCTGTATTGTCAACCAAAGTATTGATAAGAGGCAATGGGAAATTATTTTTTGGACTGGCTAGTTTAGTTCTCGATAATCAATGCACATTTGTACTTTACCATCTTTCTTAGGGATTGGGATAATGTTGGCAACCCAGTCTGGATATTTGACTACAAAAAAGAATCCTGCCTTAAATTATTTCTTAACTTTTTTCTTGATCTTAAGAAGTATTTTTGGTTTCATCCTTCTTAACGTTTGCTGGATTAGTTTGCATTCAGGTTTAAGAGGAAGCCAGTGAACCACAATGTTGGTATCTAATCTAGGCATGTCTAGATATAACCAAGCAAATACGTCTCGGTACTCTTAGAATAGATTTATTGGTTTGGTTTTAGTGGAGGGTTTTAATGAAAGTTCCAATTTTAACCTTTTTTCGATCTTCTTCAGTCCTTAAATAAAAATGAGGCAGAATTTGTTTTTTTTTTTCATGTTCGATCAATGGAGTTCTCTTTAGAATCTTCATCAAAATCAACTTCAACAGTACATATTGATCGTTTGAAATCAATCTCTAAAAGCTCATCCAAAATGACCATGTCTCTTTGTCAAAGCACCTAAAAGGGTAAGGTAATAAACAATAGACAAAACTATATATAGATAGAGAATTAGAGGAAGTGTAGAGAACAAAAATGGTCATACAAGATGAAATGCTTTATGGAAAAGTCCATTTTACTGATAATATCTGATAAAAGACAATGATTACAAACCCCTATGAGCTATTGGACAGAAGTAAGTAGGTTTTTTTCTTGACATTACATGAAAATATACCTGAAAGGCACAAGGGTTTTTTAGATAGCCTCGCTGCCAAGAACAGATTCTGCTAGATGAGGGTAGGTTTCATTATTCTACTTTAGCTAGCTCGACTGATCATCAACAATAGGGATATAAAGGTTACATAAGGCCCAGTTCAAAATGACCAAGACATAGTTGCTTTCTTTCCTCTTAATTAACTAGGATCCATGCATCTTCTCAAGCGAAAAGTCTCATAGATTGATGGGAATACCATCAATTTTGGTTATAATTCTTAACCTAATAAGTGGGTTATCCTCTTTTCTTTAGCCTTCTTAACTTGTTTTTTCTTGTACTGCATGTTGGACTTAAAACTTAAGCCCTTCTTGTCGACCTGGTTAATGACATTGAAAGCTTTGGCAAATTTTTGCAGATTCTTACTAAGCCCTTTTCCAGCTCAGCAACCTTTGCAAATAGTTAACTTTAGTCCTATGTTGGTATTCCTCGACAGTTGAGGCTCTACTATCGGCAAGCCTTTTCCAATGAATGTAGCATTGACAAAGTCAAATGATTGGAAGGATGACTCAAGTGCATCCTCATTTGGTTCAATATAAGTAGCATTAGTAAAAGTAGTGGCAATCATCTTTTCTTCAGCTTCAACACTGACCACTTTCTCTTCAATTACAAATTTTAGCTTTTGATGCAAAGACGAGGGTACTGCCCCAATTGAATGTATCCAAGACCTCTCAAGCAAGTAATTATAGGATGGGATGATGCCCATTACCTGAAAATCAATCTCATAAGTGTGTGGGCCTATCTAAAATGGAATAGTGATGTTTTTGATGACTCCACGTCATTATGCTTGATGTGCAAAGCATTAATTTAAGGTAGCCAAGGGCATGACATTAGGGCAAAACCCTTGTCTACGAGAACTTTTGGTAAGATGCGACCTTTGTAGTGGGTAGTAATATGTATGGCTTTGTAGCTAATCCTACCACTAAGAGGAATCTCGTCACTAGTGAATGAGATGTAGTTATCAGCGATGACTAAGCGATCCAATTTTCTTATTGAAATATCAGGCAGAACATACACCTCAGTCAATACTTTTAATAGTGCATTTCAGTGAACTTCTAAGTTACAGACTACAGATAGTATAAAGATCTTAGCCAATTATTTGCTCAACTGATCGACGATGTTGTATTCATTATGTTTGATAAATTCAAGAACTTAATGGCTTTTTTCTCATTCATTGCCTTTTTAATCTTATCAAAATTTGAGTTCTTGGTCCTGACCCAAGAGGTGTTAGAAATTGAAGTGAAATTGATCTTCTAAGTCTTCTAAGCAGGAGGACCATAACATCTATCACTACAGGTCAAAAGACTAACTCCTGAAAAGTCGACAGCAGCGGTTGATTGAGTAGGCTCCAAATTTGAATGAGTTGACTACGTGAAGAATCCCCTGATCATCATGACTTGCCCCTTATATTTCCAAGGAATGGCCTTGTCACTCTTGAATATGCAAGAGTCTCTATGAATAGCCTCATCATCAACGTCGAAGAACTTGCCCCAAAAGTTGATTGTCCATAGAAGATAAAGGGGTCGTCCTCTCCCATATAGTGGTTGTGTCGTTTCTTGCCCAACCATATTCACTGATTTAGTTAGAGATGCTTGCTTCTTATCATAAAATTCAATGTTGCCTTCATCCATAATTTTTTGGATCATCACTAGAAATTCTTCGCATGTTTGAAGAGTATGGCCATGAATAATATAGAAGTCATAGAAATCATCCAGTTCTTCTTATGATCTTTCAACAGCATTAAGCACTACTGACTGTATTAATATTTGCCAAACTAGACTCAACAGCATTTTGACTTCTTTTATGTTTTTTTTAGCCTTGTAATCATCCTGAACACCAATCATGTTTATCACTGGCTTAATATTGTTTGGTAAGGGATTCACAGTGACATTCAACCCTTAGTTTATCCCAAATTGTAAAACTTTAGAATTAATAAGGCTTTGTAGCCTCCGCTTGAAAGAAATACAGTTCTTATATCATGCCCTACTACCCTGACATGATAATCGTAATAGGCATTAGGGTTATACCAATAAAGATATGGAGTTTTTTTTTCTTGGATATACACGGGACCAACTAGATGCCCCTAGAACAAAGCTTGATAAAGCTCTTTGTAAGTCATGGGGATAAGGTTAAATTGTTGTCATCGTTAGTTTGCACCCTGATTATTTGACGCGTGATGAGATTGTTGACATTTTGTTTGGCTTATGGTTGGTAGTTTCATGGTAAATTCGATATGATAGTAAAGAATAGACTATAGGTTGTGGCATAAACTGATTAAGGAGGTATCATAAAAGGGTTAAAGTAAAATGCACTTAGGTAGTAAACACTAGGCACTTGATACTAGCTCAGTTGGGATGAGTTGGCATAGCTTATGGTGTTCCTTTTCTTCCTTCTTCTTGTTAGTAGCAGGTCTCTCACTCGATCCAGATGACTCACCCATGGACATTTTACCACTCTTAATTGCTATATCAATCATCTCGTAAAAAAAAACTAGATTTATAAACTCTTTAGTGGCATTTCTTATCATTTTCTCATAATACGGAGCATACAAGGTGTTGATAAGTGTCATGGTCATCTTATTCTTAATTAAAAAGGGTTGGACCAAAACTATTTCTTCTTTCCATCTTTGAGCATATTGCCTAAAACTTTTAATTGGTTTTTTCTCTAAGTTCATGAAAGAGAAATGATCAAGGGCTCAATCTGACACAGGCTAGTACTGGTTCAAGAAGGCCTTGGCTAAATAGGCCCATGACTGAATTTCAACATTTTCAAGCTCGATGTACCATTAAATGGCTACCCTAGTCAGATTGTGTTAAAAAAATGGATAAAGAGTTTCTCATCTTTCTCGTACCTTGTCAACTTCTTGAGGTATACCCAGATGTGCACAGTAGGGTCAGTAATTCCATTGAACTTTTTAAAATTTAGCAATTTGACCTTTGGTGGAATAACAAGATTGGACACCAAAGATAAAGATTCGGCATCAACGGCTCTAAAGTTATCACTTCCTTTTATGATGGCGAGTATTGCAGTGATGGGAAATAATGGTTTCGTGTTCCTTGCTCAACCTCATCCTTTGCATTTTTATGAATATTCCCATACTAGACTCTTATGACACGTGTTTATTGATGATTGCTCATAATGGATGATGGAATAATGTTAATATTGAATCATGACAATGAATGATTATTGATATAAATAAAATAGCAAAAGAATCAAGCTAATTATGCAAATGTGAGAGACAATTAGCTTGTAGGATAGCTTCACCAATAGTGTCTTTCATGGAGGAAAAAACAAAGTTTGATCACATATAGTTGCATTTGAAGGTGTCTAATATGATTGCATCATTTAGTCATATGTTTGAAGAACTTCAATGACTTCTGTTCATGGTCTCTAATGGGTATTATTCTTGCTTTAAAGATTAGGCTACTTCGATTATGTCCAAAATATGTCTTTACGACCTATCTTGCCTCTTCATGAGTCTTTGAGGCTTGACTATGATTAAGGTCTTCAAACTTATCTTTAAATTGATGATCATTGGACCATGCTCTGAAATCTTCAAAAAAATCAAAAAATGAAAGTGAACTGTTGTTTCATGACAGACATCCCTTGTTGAACACTTAACCCTTAGCTAATTATCCCATGTGACGATTATGATGCATGCAACAATAAAAAAAAGAAAAGGACAATAGGTCAGTAACAACATAAAATGCCTTAACAATAGATGTTATAATGCCTAAAGGCAAACAAGACAATTAAGACAACAAACAGACAACATAACGGTATGTTTGTGTTAAAAAACTTACTTGTAACAAGATGACATGATACCTCATGGGGATAAAACTAATAGACCAAGTGGCGACATTCGTTTATCACCATCGTTCAGTCATTGTTTAGATAGCTTAGTAGTTTGTTTGGGTTAGATATGACTCTTTTAAGATGAGATGGGTATTATAGGTAATGACATTCGCTTGTCAACACGTACTTATTAAAGAAGGTTAACTGTAGAATGTAACAACATACCCTAAGAAATGGTCACGAAAAGAATAAATGTAGGTGACAACGTTCATTCATCATTACCTACATAATCATGGTGTATAAGAGTAAGGGTAAGAAGTGTTTCCCTGAGTGACCCTATTTTTTGGATTATTATGGTAGCAATTTGGTATGGTTTGACATGGTTTAGCTCGCAGAGTTCACTATATGGGTTTGAGTTGACATCTAAATTGGTATCCAAATCACTAATTTGTCTATTAAAGACAATGGAGACACCCTGATCTTAGGCCTATCGAGGGTTTAATGGAACAAGTTTGATCCAGTGGATGTATTTCTCTATGCAAATATGGAGGAACACTTATGAGAGACATAGGTAATTTACACCTCAGAAGATTTTGCTATGCCCATGTAGGGGGTTCCTCACAAAGGAGGATAGCTCATTTTCTCCTAATAATTAGGATACTAACCTCACCATGAAGTTTGATGGGAGTTTAATGCAAATACTAGTGCACAGTATAGGTTGGGGAAAATAGTCAAACCTTTTGTTTACCCTCACATTACCATATTTATTAAATCAACATTTATTCAAGAATGTGGCAATCTTGATTGATCTCATGGCAAAAATCACGACAAATAAAAAATTAGTAAACAAAAAAGAAAGGGGATTATAGTTAGATAATGACCAAAATGGAAGAAATCAAAACCTAAGAAGGACATAACTAGACATAGGCTTAACTCTGTAAATTTATCCTTAATGGAGTCACCAAGCTATCGACACTATGCCTCCCATAAAGAAAGCGAGCGACTTAAAAGCATTTTTTGACAGGGAAAAGTTCTCTCAACTAAGACTCCTCCTTTCTTTTTTTATGTGATGGTGGCGAGAAAGTATAGATTCTCGGCTCTTGACCATGAAAAGAGACCATTGGACAAATCACTCACCCAACAGGTCTTAGGTGGCCACCATGAAATGGCCAACAATTAGAGTCACCATCGATCATTTGAGTTAGGCATGATTGAATGCCTATTGAATCTGATATTTCAAGTTACGAAAGTTAGGACATTGGTTTCACGATCTACGTGCTCCAAAGATTCAACGGTTGGGTTTGAGAGTTGGTTAGCACAAGAAGGTAAGAACCTTCTCGCGGCGCTCGAAATCGGTAACGTTTTAGCCATGTCCTAACTTGGCTTCCATTTCTTCATTTATGACTTGTCATTATTTAATATAATCCCTGCATGGATTTTTTTATAAAGAAGTAAACTCGAGTTTTAAATAAAATTTGAATCTTATATGCGCCTCAGAACTATGAGGAATATAGAGACTGTGATTAAAAATGGCCTTCAAGTTTATTATTTTTCTAAAAATCAGATATCACGTGTCAAGCACTGGAAAGATACCGATACAAAACATTGCCTATATGATTTTTTTTGAAAATGGTTTTGAAGATATGAATGCAAGATTAATAACACAAGGGAAAACAAGTTAGTAAGAAAAAAATAATATCATATAAAAATAAATCCACAAAAAAGGGAAAAGAGGAAGGGATGATAGGAATGTATTTTATTATTGTCATTGATTACCTTGAAATAACTGAGTCAAAAATTTTAGAGACGCATAGGGATCCATAGACTAATCAAAGCGTAAAAACTGAGTTTGAACATTGAAAAATTTAAAGAAAATTCGGGGAGAGAAAATTAGTTTTTTTGATGATTTTAAGAAAATTGAGATTGAAAAATTTAAATTGATGAATTTTGATTGATTTTTGATAATTTAAAAAAAAAACGGGGTTGGAGTATGCCCTTGAAAGATGGGGTTAGAGTGTCCCCATAAATGATGACTTTGGTAAATTTCAAAATTTGAATGAGGTTTGCAAAAGAAAGATCGAAGTATCCCCTTGAAGGATAGGTTAGAGTATCCCCAATGGAAACTTCAATGATTTATGAGAAACGAGCTGAAGGATTTATCTTGACAAAGTTTTAATTATTTCTTGACAAAATGAGAATTGTTTTGACAAATTCTTGACAACATAGGTGATTTTTAATTAAAAATAATTGATAAAAAATAAAGATTATAAAGCTTAAAAATTGTTCGTGCATTAATCTAAGCCTATAGGTGTCAATGCATGTTCCTTTCAACTAGATGGATTAAATGGGATTACATGGAAGCATTTGAATGTCTCCGAGTGGGAGTTCAGAGGAATCAACTAATCTTGAACAATGCTAAAATAATGGGCAACATCGCGTTATCCCCATTTTCAATTTTATTCTAGACAAATCCAAAGGTTCCAGGGGTCATGTAAGATACTTTGGAAAGTTAACTTGATAATAATCAATATAAAATTATTCCCAAAATCCTAGAAAATTGCCTTTTAGATGGAAATATTTTTCAAAGTAGGGACTAGTTTGACGCTGGCAGCATATACAAGGGAAATGGGGTGGCTAACTTTAAAAAATCATTTCAGACTCATATGGAAACATTAAATCTCAAAAGATACCTTTCCAAAAAGGGAACTTCATGAAATTTTTAGGAAAAATATTTGAAAAATCTAAAAAAATCATCTGATAGGTCGAACAGCCCAAACAGAATGTGAATCATTGATTCCAAGGCTTCCAGACAACAACTCCTTTATCTGAAATGATCTGAGGGCAAACAAGACACCATTCCAAAGGCGATTTAATTCCTTTATAGGGAAAAATGTCAGAAAAGTCATGAAAATTTTTTTATGGTTGGAAAATAATTTTTCAAGTCGTGAATACAGTGCTGCCAGCATAAAACAAGAGGAATTTTCAGTTTTCTCAGACTTCTTCAAACTGAATTTGAGCCATATACATTTGAATGTCCATGACAGAAAATAATAAGTGAAATAGGCTCCACGAGCTCATCTACTCATCCTCGGAGTAGTTTGGGACAATGAAATAGCCCATTGACCATGTGACAAACATAAGGACTCTAGGCAAAGATCAAGGCATAAACAAATTTAGACACTAAAAAGGACATTTTATTTTTGAAAAAAAAATATCTAGCCTCTTTTAACCTTGAATCCTAACATAAATAGCTTAATACTACCCTAAGATTTAAAGTTTCAATTTGTAAAAATAATAGACCAAGATTATTCCCATTATTTGGGTTAATCTTAATCTAACTTGGGGTGTTTTCTTCAAATATATATATATATACACACACACATATTAGCATATTAAACAAGTATGATAAAAAATTAAAAAAAAATCAAATGCAAATGTCATCAAAAGGCATTTAACAAGCATTTCATAATGATAAAATAAAACTTCAAACATAAAAATGTTACCCCATGTCTCAATACTAGTTGAATATATTTTTTTGACATTTTATGCTTGAAAACTTGGTGAGGCTCAGTGGTAGGTTTTCCTCTTCCTCATATGGGTGGCCAACCAAGGCCTCTCAATCTTCATTTTTTTTGGGTAACTAGGTCAAGCTTTTTTTTTCTTTTTTTTTTTTGCTTTCTTCTTCTTTCTAACTCCAAAACCAGAACAAAAAAGAAAAATCCCAAAAACTGGCGATTGGCTATCATGCCGACCATTGGCCATTACTATCAGTCATCGCTTGCCAGTCATGGTTGGTTCTCACACTTCACCTCTAGACTCTTTTTGACCTTTCCTTTCCAAATTTGGAGTTAGATTTTTCTAAATCGTTTTAGATTTTTCTAAATCTAAAAAGCCATTCAAGCCTTTTACCTCAAATCCGACCACTATCCATCATTGGATCATTCCCAAACTCTAGTATGTTTTTTCCCTCCATATGACTTTCTTTTCATCGTTGAGATTCTTAAAATAAGCATTGAAAACTCTTTAACCAGAAACCCACTTTGAAATTTTGATTTTTTAATTTTATTTTTCTTGAAAGCTTATGTTTGTTTTGAAATCCTTGAGGAAATTTTCTTTTTTTTTTTCTCCCCTATTTTTTTCTTTATCTTCTTTTATGATTATATAACAAAAAAAAAAGCTAAAATGGTTGGTGGTTTGGGAACTAGATCCATGGCAAAAGCTGCCATGGCTAGTTCTTACAACTAGACAGGCCTTTTTTATTTTTTTTTAAAATTTATGTTTGTTATTTTATGACAAGAATTTGGTTATGGCAAATGGGTCACTTGTTACCTATTTCACAAAAATGGCCTTGGTTTGAAACCTAGGTTACTCTTTTTTTTTTCTTTTTTTTCTCTCTTTTTAGTTTGTTTTTGTCATTTTGTAACATAAATTTATGCTTGGCGTATGGGTGACCCACTCTATAAGGTGGCTTGGGTTTGAAACCTAGGCCACTTTTTTTTTTGTTTCATTTCTTTTTTATTTATTTTTTGTGATTTTATGGCTAAAACACATGCTTGGTGTGTTGGTCATAGGCAACCTATTCACAATTATGGCCTGGGTTTAAAACCTAAGCCACTATTTTTTTATTTTATTTCTTGTATTTTTTTAAATAAGCCTAAATTTAAATGAATTAAGCCTAATTAATTTAAATCTAACAAGCCCACATTAAAAATGGCCTAACTAATTGAATTATTTTGAATAATGAGTGACCCAAAAATTGCCCGAACAAAATTTGGTATCTACAGTGGTGACAAGGGAGAACTGGATGCTGGTTTGAAAAAGATGAGGAAAGGATAGATGTTGGTGAAGTGTTTAAAGTGATTTAAAAGGAATTGAATAAAGCAAAAATAGATTTTGATAAGTTTTGTCAAGGTCAGTGAAGGTTGCTAAAGGAAAGAGATCGGTTGATGAAGCTAAGAGCAGGTGAGCTGCTAAAGAAGGGTTATTTGAGGAATATAGTTGAACATGTGGTGGGTAAAGGGCTTTGGTGGATATGTGGTATAGTTTTTTGAGTAATTTTGCAACCTATCACAACAGCTAAGGTTGTGAGGACTTAAGAATGAAAAAGCACTCGAAAATTTAGAAGAAATTTAGGCAAAATTTAAGGATTTTGAAGGTGCAATGGTTAGGGTTTGAGTGAAGTGAATTTTTAAATTTTTTATGGTTTTGGGTGGCAATGGATTGAATTTTTGAAACAAAATGGTGAATTTTACAAAATAAAACTATTTTGGATCAAGGATTATAGGAAAAGATAAGGATTTGATGACAAATGGATGATTGTGAAGTGTTAGGGTTAAAAAAACTAAGGAAGCTGTGGCTTAAGTTCAATGAAAATAAAGTTGCCTGTGTAAGGATAGCTTAAATCAACAGTCTGTATCGATAAAAAGAAGGCAATATCGATTCAAGGTATCGATACTTAACTTGATACTTAGAGTTAAGTATTGATACAAAGAATAATTTTAGGTTTTTTTTATCGATATGATGAACTGTGTCTCAAGACTTAAAACAAGCTTAGGCTATATCAATTCAAAACGGAAAGTATTGATACAATGTATCAATAAATAGAGTTAGGTATTGATACAAGGAATAATTTTGGGTTTTGTATTGATACCTTGAATTTGGTCTCGAGACTGGGAAAAACTTTTTGATGGTATCGATACATATAGCTTAGTATCTGGTTATTTTTATTAATATGGTATCAATTCAAGCATATTTTTGACCCAATTAAACATTTTTAAAAAGCAACTTTGAACAAAACTTTGATATCAAAATCAATTTGCATGAACAAATCAAAATTTTACCATAAACAAAATCATGTAAGAATCAAAAGTCGTATAAGAGCATATCATTAAACAAGTAGGCATGTAAGGCTAGTTTTTCTAACCAAGCATTGTTTAAACAATATTGAGGCAACATATAAGAATTTTATCAACTTATAAATTCAGGGTGCATTCATTAAGCCAAGTTTTCATCCAATTGTGCAAAATCTATCCTTCTCAAGTGGTTTAGTGAAAATATCATCTAGTTGATGTAAAGTATCAATAAATTCAAGCACTATATCACTTTTTTGCACATGATCTCTAATAAAGTGATGTCTAATCTTTATATGCTTATTCTAGAGTGCTGAATTGGACTTTTGGTGAGACAAATGGCACTAGTATTGTCACATTTAATTGAAATATGATCCATGGTAATGCCAATATCCTTCATTTTTTGTTTTATCAGTAAAATTTAGGCACAACAACTTTTTGTGAATATGTACTTCACTTCAATTATGGATAAAGCAACACTATTTTGTTTCTTGGAGAACTATGATATGAGCATATTTCTAAGAAATTGACAAGTACTGAAAGTGCTTTTCTTATCAATTTTATGTTCACTAAAATCTACATCAAAATAAGCATGTAAGGCAAGAAATGATTCTTTTGGATATCATAAGCCTAGATTGGGAGTGTCTCTAAGATATCTAAAAATTCTTTTTATGGCAAGTAAATATAACTCCCTAGGTGATGATTAATATCTAGTACATAAGCATACACTAAACATTAGACCAGGTCAACTTGCAATAAGACATAGTAATGAGCCTATCATAGACCTATAAAGTTTAGAGTCAACACAGTTACCTCTTTCATCCTTCTCAAGCTTTGTTGAAGTACTCATAGGTATGGAACAAGGCTTTGTTTCATCCATTTTGAACCTCTTGAGTAATTCCTTTGTGTACTTCACTTGATTGATGAAGATGCCATCTTTTGTTTGTTTGACTTGTAGTCCCAAAAAGAATGTTAATTCTCTGATCATGCTCATCTCAAGTTCACCTTGTATTAACTTAGAAAATTCTTAACAAAGAGATTCATTAGTAGCATCAAAGATGATATCATCAACGTAAACTTGAACTAATAAAATTTCCCTGCTTTTAACTTTCATAAAAAGAGTTTTGTCAACATTGCTTCCATTAAAACCTTTTTCAATAAAAAAATTTTGATAACCTTTCACAGCATGCTCTAGGTGCTTACTTTGAACCGTACAAGGCTTTTGAGAGTTTAAAAACATGATCAGGATAATGATCATGATAATATGGATTTTTAAAACTGAGAGGTTTTGAGTTATCACCAAAAGTAACACTTCTACCATCCTTAGGCCTTAGTTCCATGAATAGACTTTGGTCACCAGTCATGTTTCTTAAGCATCCACTATCAAGGTACCACGAATTTTTCTTTGTTGAATTTGCCTTGAAGCAATGCTCTTCCTCCTACAAACACAAAATCATGTTTTGTTTTTAGCTACCTAAATTTTCTTTGGTCCTTAAGTATTAGTGTTCACAATTCTTGTACCTTTTGGAATCCATTTCATTTTGGTAGCCTTATCTTGAGATGTGCTAACTCCCTTAGGAATGCATACCCCCATTATAAGCTTGCCTTTATAAGTAATGGTCTTTAAAGAACAAGTATGAAATGCATGACCAAGTTTATAGCAATGAGTGTATATGCTAGATGCATCAAATGATTTATTTTGTGTCACAAAGAAATTCCTAAAATAAATTTCTTTTTTAATTTTATTATAGCCTAAACCATCTTTATCAAAGAATGATCTTTGTGTTTCTAGCATATCATTCAACTTTTGTTATGCCATATAAAATATTTAGAATGAGCTATGCAAATTTGTATTTTTCTGGGTTAGGTCATCAATATAAACTTGTAACTCATCTATTTTCTTTTTAAGATTATTATTTGTTATGCTTAATGATTTCTTTTCTTCCTTATGTTTAGAAATCATTTTCCTATATTTTAAATTCATGGTTTCAAATTCTAATGCAAACTCATCAAATATATCTTGCAATTCATCAAATGAATATGAATTAGCATTGCAGGATACCTTGGACTCATCAAGAGCTGTGAGACATAGGTTGGCCACTTTTATCATTATCATTTGGATGTGTCACTATCACTCCATGTAGCCACCATAGCCTTATTCTTTTGTTTCTTCAGGGTTTTGCTTCTTCCACATTAGACACTCAAATTTGATGTGTCTCGGTTTCTTGCTCTTGTAAGAAATTATTTGGTCTTTTTTTCCTTGCTTAGCTTCTCTGCACCATTTCTCTTTTATAAGGTCTTTTTGCCTTGTTTATCCTTATGAATTTGTTGAACTTTCTTGCAAACATAGCCATCTCTTTATCTTTCTCAACCTCATCATCATCATCACTAGAAGTGGTTGATTTGAAGGCAACACTTGCCTTCTCTGATGGCTTTTGACCATGCTTGATTTTCATTTTATAGGTTAGAAGAGAACTTATGTGTTTATCCAAGGAAAGTGTGTTGGGATCCTTAGATTCTTCAATTGCTTCCACCTTTGCTTCTTAAGACTTGGAAAGACTATTAAGTAGCTTCTTCACCATCTCTTTGTTTGGATAGGTCTTTGAAGTAGCTTTAACCTATTGATAATATCTGTGAACCTACCCGACAAATCTCTAATAGTCTCATCCACTTTTATCTAAAACAATTCATAATTAAGTGTAAGCATCTTATTTTGGATTTCTTGACTTGTTCCTTCATGAGTGGTTGCTAACTTGTCCCACACTTGCTTGGCATTCCCTTAAGGTGAAACTTTATTGTACTCACTTGGACCAAGAGCACAAAATAGAGTGTGCATGGCCTTGGTATTTAATTATGCCATTTTAGTGTCTTGCTCATCCTATTCATCTTCTTTCTTTAGCACAACACTACCTCCAACTCTCTTCTTAGGAATGAGTGGTCCATTAGCAATGATCTTCCATACATCATACTCATTAGCTTGGATAAAAAGCCTCATCTTTGTCTTCCAATATAAGTAGTTATCACCATTGAAGAGTGGAGGTCTCATGATTGAATGGCCTTCTAGTCTCATAGCATTTGCATTTGTCTCAAATGCCATGAAACAAGCTTTATCTTGGCTTTTTAATTCTTGTGAGCTTCTTGAAACTTTAAGCATGATATTTGCATCCTCCATTATTTGAGCTTTCAAGGTTGTGAAACCTATAATAGAAACTAAAACTCTAATACTTATTGTTAGCTCAAGGTAAAGATTGAACCAATAGGGAGGGTGAATTAGTTCTATAAGAAAATTGATCAAAAATTTATCTTTTACAAAAATTTGAAATAAATTGAAAATAAAAAAGAGTTAAGGATAAGAAAGACAAACAACTGACATATAAAGGTTCGGTCCTTAAACTTAGAACCTATGTCCTTTCTTCTTAGCACTTCCTTGCCAAGGTGATTCCTATAATTCACTAATGAATTTGTTAACTTTAAGGCTAGGATATAACCTTACAACTTTATCTTTTTGAAGCTTAGATAGAACCTTTAATCCACATGTGAATTCTAACCCAAATTCTTAAGCGTTTTTACTCACTTTCACACAACCCTTTTTATGAAGTGCATGCAAATAATTTAAACCTTTAGTAGGTCGGTGTTTGCTAAAATTTAGGTACAAAATGGATGAGATTCAATTTAAACTTGAAAAAGTATAAATTTGATACACAAAGAATGAAGAATTTGAAAACTTTTAGCTTTTGTTGTTCAATGCTTGATTGATCTTGTTTTTCTTGCTTCTTCAACTGTTGGGAACCTCTATTTATAGCTTGGAATTGATTTATACATGTTGGGGATTAAATATGGTGGTTGGAGACCCGTTGCAACCTTCATAAATGCTTGTTTCCGTTTAGACCCATGCTGTTGTATCGATAAAATACCAATAGTATCGATACAAGAATTAACAAAATGATAGTTACAGCTTGTTGTATTAATACATATCATTGAGTATTGATACTTGTCATCTTGTATCGATATATTTAGGGGTTTTAACCAAACCTTAGCTACTACAAAGCAATGTATCGATACATATGGGATGAGTCTTGACACTCACTGCTTTGTATCAATACATTCTAATTTATATTGATACATTTGAGGGTTTGAAACAAGGTATCGATACTATCGATACATTTATGCATTATGTTGATGCATCCCTTTAAAACCCATTGTAAACTGATTTTTGTTGGCTTGAAATTGACTCAAAAATATCTCAAAACTATTCCAAGTATAAATGTGCATTTTGGAACAAATATTTTTGAGAAAATAGAAATTTAATTTTTTTAAAATATTTTTCAATTTAACACAATTACTAAGTTGAAAATAGTTGAGTACAAATTAATTTAGCTTAAGTTATTATTATATCAAAATCAAAATTAATTCTAAACTAACAATATCCAAACCTCAGCCTTCATAGTTGGTCTGATTGTATTGGAGGTATAAAGACTACTCGTACATAAGTTTATGGCTTTAGAACTAAGCAGAAGCCATGTCACATATTCCTTCTACCAGTGGTTCAATAATGTCAAATGCCGCAAGTTACATTCTGAATGCTCCTTTCACTTATCACCGTGAACCAATGATAGTAGAACCATCATAACTGCCTAAAGACTCCCCAGTTCTTAATGCGAAACTGGACAAACTTACATAAGCAATCAGAACGATGAACCAAAGATACTACAAATCTCCCAACAACTTGTTCAGCATTGAGTAAAGCACCAACAAGCATTTCAATTACATAATATAGCTGATACAGCAACATCAGAATAGTTTCAGTCTATTCTCGGTGGTTGGCCTCCCCATGTAGCCGGTGCTTCTGTACCCATCCCTCATTTCACTCTACAGTTGCTGCAGGCTCTGTTTTAATAGTGATTAAATTTTATGTGTTTTCATATTTATTCCTTAATTATTACAATCAAATTTAATATTTTAATTAAATATTAATTTATTATACATATTTTGAAAAATTTTCTCCAATTAATATTGTTTTTTTTATCTTAAATATAATATATATGCATAAAATAAAAACCCAAAAAATTAAAAAGAACAAAAAATTATTAACGAAGAAATTATTCATTGATATTATTTATTTTTGATGAAAAACAAAATATGCATTTTCATTGAAAATGATATCAACGACAAAATATTCGGAGAAGCTTTTCATCGATGTAATCATTTCACTGGCAAAATATTCCATTAGTGATATTGTTTTCCGGTGGAATATTCTGTCAAAATCTAGTACAGTTTTCATCATCGATAAATTTGAGAATATTTCAGCTTATATAAGTATTTCCAACATATTTTTCCTTTATGACAAAATATTATCAATGACTCAACTGTTTTCGATGGAATATTTCCAACAAAAATTTAGTCAAAAATATTTATTTTTGATGAATTTAAGGTTTTTTCTGATACCTCAATCTATTAAAAAATATCTCTTTCTTGTAGTGACGTTATAGTTTATAGATATGCATATACGGTTCGATGTATAAACAAGTTGATGGATATAAATGAATTTTGTTAGAGTGTAATATTTTATCTAAATGATTTACAGAACAGTCTTCCAAATTAACAGTACAAGAAAGAAAATTTTTTTTCAAAGAATTTTGTTGGAACAAGTATATTTTTCATTACAAAATAATATTTTTGACAAAAAGTTATGTTCAAAAATTCTGTTGGAAATATTTAAGTCACTAGAACTATTCCATTGAATAAAAAATTTCATAAATAAACAGCATTGCTGAGAAAATTTTTCATCAAAAATTATTTTTTCCAAAAATAGTGAATGAAATTATCGTTTAAAGGAATTCAATAAAAAATGGATTATTTTTATGAACATGCCATTGGTAATTGTGTTAAATTTTTGCCCCTAATAAAAATAAGAATTATTAAATTAATGTTAATAATAATATTATTTATTTTTAATTATTTTGAAATAATTGATTTATAATATATAAAAATTCATATCATTTAAATTAATAAATAAAACAGTCAAAATTGATTAAATTTCAAATAATAAAATGTTTAATAATATTCAAATAAAAAAATACTGAAAATTGTTCAAAAGCATTTTGTCCATATATAATGAGATCATAATTAATTAGATCAACATTGAATCCACCTTCATTACCACTATCTGTTGCGCCAGAAGTTTTAGCTCTAACATGTGATTGGATCATAGGTTCTAACATCGACCTCAAGCCAAGCAAGAAATCCTTAATTTCCCTGACATTGTTTTGTCACAATTCTTAAACTGCCTTGAACTCAGTTGTCACTTGTGCTGTTGTAAAAAGACCACATACAAAGTAACTGCCTGCTTTTGAACTAAAACAAGTAAAGGGAAAAAAAATCCAAGTATTTGTCTTGTTCCACACTCGTAAATATGAGTCCAAGTAATCTGAATTCCTTTAATAGTTTGAGATCAAGCTTGATGATTGAACTCTGAATATGTAAATAGTCACCATACTTTTGTTGCAAGCAAGGATTATAGTTTTCTTATAATTATAAACATTATAATATACATTTAAATAGTTAAAAACTTACACTAATAGTTTTGGACATATTGCCCAAATAATCATTGTGTCCCTTGCATGTTTATGGTTTTTTCCAACTTGGTGCTACATATTTGGTGACTATATTCAATGAAATTCCATAATATATTGTAGCTTTCTATAGCAACTAATAGAATATAAATTGATATAATGATTTTAAAAATATAAATAACATCATAAATACAGAAAGTTCTTATCATCTGGTGATCTGTAATACTTACTTATTTTCCATGGTCCTCTTAGCTCTACATTATTTGGACTTCCTTTTCCAAGCGACAATGCTCTAGACATTGTCAATAAGTTCATCCAAAACATCAACAGTTATCTAGTCATATGCTTTGCGTTCTTCTATTTTTGTAGTCTAAAAAATGATCATAGCAGGTCTTCTTTTGTTCACAGTACATCCTTCATTTGTTCTTTATATATGGCCTCCTATATCTATCTAACAATAGGTATTTCTTCAAAAGACCACATGTGTTTTTCCCTAAAATGACATATTTAATAATGATTAATATGTAAATGTAAACATGTTCGATAAGTAAATTAAAATAATGGTATATATTTATAATAACAAATGATTGACAAAATAAATGCAAGATTGGGATTATGTCCAGCCTCATACATAGAAATAAATAAAATCGATAAACGTAATGAAAACAGTAGTGGAAGATTAAACATAGAAATAGTCAAACTTCTTTATAAATCTTTAGAAGGAAATTTTCACAGATTTATTGACTTAAAAAATTTACAAGATTCAATTAGCCATCTGATAAGAAATAATATGATTCAAAGATATCCTAATCTTGAGTTTATCCAGCTCCTAGAGACACCAAGAGAATTATGCCCAGTCCCTTAGTAAGTAATCTAAGATCATGAGTAGCTAAAACATGTCCTTCTTAAGACAATGATTCACACAAATTGTAATTGGAACCTTCTTAAGGTTCGATGATTCTCTAGTGTTAGCTAGAAAGTTTGTGGCCTTAACTAAAAAGAAAAGATTGAGAGCTTTCACTTAGATACAAAAAAAATTTTCAAGGGTGGAGGATTTCAGTTGTGGTGTTTTTTCTTACTATGGCTGATGGTTCAATTTCTTAAGTGAGAGAGAAATTTCTTTTAACAACTTGCTGTTTTATCAAAAATAATCTCACAAAATTTCTTTCTTTTGGGTAATTCCTTTATCTTTCTTATATGGAAGTTTAGTCTCACTTGAAACTTCTATTCCAGGTGAAATTCTTTTATTTTAAGACATGTAATTTGATTATGACTCCAATTTTAGTGCCATAGGCTGAAACTTGTCTATTAAATGGCATAGAGAGTGTCACAACATGGTCGGGATGCAAACCCTAACTAGTTAGACTTAAAAAGAGAGGTGTACCTCTCGTTCCTACATATATCTAAATATCCTTATTTTTTTTATTTAGGAGCCCTATCATTATTATTTTTTCTTATTTTTGGTGTTTGAGTTGTTAAGATTCATCTCACTTGACCTAACCCTAAGCAATCATTAAAATAACCATTTATTTTAGAGTCACCACTAATCTATTTTGGCTAGGTGAGATTAGTCACCGAAGTTCGTATTTCAAGGGCTAGAAACCATTAAAAACAAACTTCGAGATTTGTGATAATACAAAAGATTGCACGAAAAAGTCTGAGAGTTGATTGCAATCATGAATAAAGATAAATCCCTCTCATGACGCTCGATAATGGATACCTTATTAATTAAGTGTTAATTTAAATTTTGATTTTTATTCGATTTTAATATTTAATATTTAATTATAATTCCAATATATCAAAATAAAGTTTTATAGAACAAATTTATTATTCTGTATGCGAAAATCAGGTTTTCAATATTTTTTAAGAACAAAAGTATCTTACATAACTTACTTGAGGATCGGAGGAACAAGAAAGGTTTTATCATTATATCTCTTAAACCCTACTAG
>JAQSVH010172778.1:40294-54318 GCA_029448705.1 Adansonia digitata
AATAAAATCTATTATAAAACTCGATTTTGACAAAAAGTACTATACTAGACTCTAAAGACTCAAAGTTGGTCGAAGGGACCAAAATGTCCCTTAAAGTATAAATTTGACATGAAAGTATTTTGGTAACTTTAAAAGACTCGATTCTAGAAAAAATTACTGAAATACCCTTGAGGTGTCCCATCATCGTGAAAGCATCCTAGTAACCATAAAAGATTTTAAAACATCATAAAAAGATGAACCTAATATTATTATGCACCTTCATCATGAAAACATCTTGACAAGCATAAAAAACTAGGTTTTAAGTTAAATTACCAAAACACCCTTACTTGTTAATGATATAGAATGACTAATATACCCTAAATGGGTAACATAGATGCCAAATGTGACGTAAAATGCAAAAGTTGCTAATAGGTTGCTAAATTTTTCAAAATTGCATTTGAAACCTAAAATAGCTAAAACTGCTAAATAAATTCTAAAGAAATACCTTAAATAGGCAATTTTCATGGTGAAATAACCTTTTTAACCCTAAGATGTAAGACCTTTCCTAATGTACTCTTAACTTTTTAAACTTTTCAGGTTAGTCCCTACATGATTTAAAATTACAAAATAACATCAAACTTATCACTATCAACATAGAGAACATACCTAAAAATCATAGAAAGCATCAGCCAAGTACCTTTAGCCTTTGACAAATTTCTTCAATATTTACACATGAATCCCTAAGCTTTTTAAAATTACTAAAGATCCTTAAATGTCTAAAAATACATGATATACATTTAAATCAAGCTTAAAGTGCATGAAAAATGTTCATAAAGGTCCATGAAGTATTCGGCCAAGCTTGGATAACGTAGAAATAATTTTTGCAATTTAGTCTTTATGTTTCTTAATATTAAAAAGTAGCACTAAAAAACATCAAAACTCCACTAAATCACACTTGTAAACATTTGGCCAATCTTGGAAGTACCTATCCAAAGCTTTAAAAATTTTGAGAAAATTATTTTTTTAGTTCCCACAACTTCTAAAAATCACTAAATAATCCAAATCATCATAAAACAAAAAAGATATTAAATCCAAAGGCCACCATTGGGTTCAGTCTTTATTCAAAAATATAACAATAAAAAATTTTCTAACACAATAATCATATATCCTAATTCTACCAAGCTTAAATCAATATCATCATGAGATAAATCATGAGAAATAAACATATAAACATTTTTTATCAACATATTAACATGAAAATACCAAGGAAAATAATGTCAACATGAACACACACACACACACACACATATATATGAAAAAAAAATCAATATTATACCAACAAAAACATATTTCATGAAGAAATCAACTACTGTTAAGAAAAATCAAACATAACAATTAAATCAAAGAATCTTGTTCATAGCCATCGCAGGGACCTTTCAACATGTATCAAAATCCATGAGCACAAGCATGATTTTGTCTCACTAAAAGGAAAAAATAAATGAAATGAACAAAAACTAAAAATTTTCTATGTGTTTCTACCTCAAAGATGCAGAAAATTGTAAAAAACTTGATTTAGTTAAATATTATTGCTATTCTTTTCTGGGAAAACTATTAGCCATTCACTTGAATCATCCATCCCTATTTATAAGGGAAGGATTCGGCCAAGGGAACGAAAAATCCCATAGGCCAAAAATCAAAATATGCTTTTATCATTTTATTATTTTTGTATGGATATTTGTAAATTAATATATGCATTCATTAAATTTTCTTGTTCTATTAGCCTAGTCACCATGTACTTGATGATGATCAAGATAAGATCACCTAATGACATAGTTAGAGTCAAACTAAATTTGTTAGGTGAAAATTGAAATCCAACTAAATTAGTTTTCATGAAACTAGCTTATAAAATTCTAAAAATAAGAATTAAATTTAAAATATGTATAAAAAATTTGGAAATGATAGAAATAGAATAAATGGAAAAATTTTGATTGGAAATCTCAAACTCAAAAAATTGTGCTAGAAAAGTTCTTATGACAAAAAATTGATATTTAATGAAAATGAATTAAAATTTCAAAAAGCTATATTCAAAGTATTTTATTGAAATATGTGTAAATATTAAAGTTCTAAACTCTCAAAAATTTTACAAATAAGAGAAAGTTCATATTTTGGAACTAAAAAAATTCCAAAAATATGTTTAAATATGTAAAAATGAATTAAATTCAACACATTGCTCAAAATATTAATTAATAAAAATAATAAAGATGAAAACCTGAAATTCAAAACAAATTTTACCAAAAAAATTTCGGGGATCATGACATTTGCGATATTATAAAAAATTTTAAATTAAAAAATAAAGTTGACAACTTGATGCCTCATGGTAAAAAATGAAGAATACAAATTTTTTCTTGAATATTTTTAATTTTTGAAAATAAGTAATGATATAAATACAACACAAAGTATTGTTAAAAATATATGGCTGTCAAATTCAACAAATTTCACAAAAATTTTGAAAAATCTCTAAAAATAGAGAAATTTAATCAAGATATCATCTGCAAAAATAAATTTCAAAATTAGTCATGAAAATGTTTAAAGACTAATTTTCTCTTGAATATTCATCCTTTTTATATGAGATTTATTCTTTTTTACACTCGAATTATACTTTTTGCTATCACCTATATGTACAACCATTTAGACATGACTTAGAAGGTCTTGAAAATGCTGAATCCTTTTGGAGGATGTTAATATCTACTAGGCAACCACTTGTTTTTTAGTCTCAAATATTTATAATTGTTAAAAAAGAAAAAGAGCTTAGATGAAATTAGATGTCTACGAAAGAGTTGGCTAATGCTAGCTAGACATATTATAGCTTGGTCTAAAATAGAGTCAGGTGAGTTTTTCAACCTTGATGGACCTCCTAATAAGTTTTATCTGAATAAAACTTATATCTAATTAAAATTATCTTATCTTGGAATTTATCATGTATAATATTAGTTATCTAATATTTAATAAACCAAGATTATCTAAAATAATACCAATCGACTAGGAATCTCGTGAAAGTGACCAATTTCATTCTCTGTCAAACTTTTAGTCCAAGTAAAACTCCTTTTCACTTCAAGACAAGATATAGTCAGCTAGGACGAGGTATATCCAAATTAAGAAATTTAATTCAAATAAGAAAATCTTATTCACCATATAATAAAAAGACAATAAAAATTCAAATTTTATAAGTCAAAATTTATGTCTTAAACAAATCTTAATTGAATTAATCAATTAAGTCTTCCATTTAATTTACCTTTTATTAAATTAAGTTTAAATCTTAGATTTAATCCAACAATTCCATCTTACTATGTGTGACCATTAGGTTTCCAACATGTTGGCAATGAGCATGTTCCATAGTCTAACCAATGCATGCCCAAAGGTTAAGAGTGGGATTTAGTAAACCATAATGACCACTCAAATGTTGTAGAGTAATTTTTGAGATGTTTGAAACTTTTTAGTGACTAGCCTACTAGTGTAGTTTGATAATTTCACCAAACACCATGAATTAAGTAGGAGCAGGTACGATATCTACTTGTGCTTCAATTCATGTTAGTTCTTATAACTCATGGTTAGTGATAAAGAAACTATGAGAAACAATTCCTCATAATTCACTATGTTTTAACCAAGGACTTTAATCCTATTAACCATAGTTAAAAATAAATATGATACATCTTTAATGTCTCTAGGAGTGGTATATCCTCTCTGGATTACTCATTACCTTCATATATTTCATGGCATACCTAAAACTACCTACCTTAGACATCCATCAAAGTAGACCTTATAATGTTGATATCTAAGTACAAAACTCACATACAAGATGATATCCTATCCCAAGTTAAAGGACTATTTACATAATTAGCACATAAGAACTTTTTCATATATAATTGAGTGAGTAATACCAAATGAAGCTCTCATAGGGCTATGTTCAATGAAATTTTTTCCTTAAATAAGCACCGCCATGGCATCCTATGAGACTAATTTTTTATTTCATAAGTAGAAAGGCATAATATGTGTTGGTCATTAAGCATAGGCAATGCACTATCTTGACAATATAATAATCAAGAACGTTTTTAGGAAGTTGGCTTTAATGCATAACACCTCATAATTATAATATTTTATAATTTTTTTGCAAGGCCCTTTAAGCTTCCTGGGATTCATCCTATAAGTGATCTTATCATGGTCAATTATGCTACTAATATGAAGGAAAACCTTTTGTCAATAATATTAATCACTGGTTTGCAATTAATTGATATATATATATCCCATGTCCCGATTTGATCAATGGCATATACCAATAATAAATGATACACGAATTCCTTAAGATTAGAATAAACCTTTTCCAAGTAGGCTTAGGTCTGTTGAAGCAATAGTTGATGTAAAAAAAAGCTGAATTGACATAACTATCCATGAAAGTACTATTAAAAACGAAGTATTTTAAACCATAGAATAGGAATAAGTAAATAATGAAATGAATTTTAAAAAAAAAAATAAATTAAGAAAACGCAACGAACCTATTGTCTTAAAGATATGAAAAATCAAACCTATCAGCAAGATAAACCAATGTTGGTAAGCCATTTGTTAGAACTCTACTTTATTTCTTGGAGTAGCTAAGAGTCGTTATACAAGTCAAGTATCTTGGTCACTAATTCAAGTTTCAAGGAATATCCATGGTTTATGGGTTATTAACCAGGTCGTAATCTATGTTTGAGAGTGCCATAGAAAAGAAAAGTTCCAATGAAGGTTGCTAAGTTGGCATGTAAGGCTGAAAGGCCATCAGATTACCCATATCTTACGTTGCCTATCCGAAATGTGATCCATATACCACCTTTTTGTTTCTTCGAACTTTTTATTACTCATTGCATTTTATCTATAATATTGACGTTCATAAAATTTATTAGTAAATAAACAAATAAATTTAAAAACCCAATATAAATTTACTTTGAAGTAATAAGCCTATAATAATATTGTATTATATAACAAAACATAATATAATAATAAAGTAAGTATAAACTTTCTGGCTTTGACTTTTAATCTTCATCACCATCGGCATTGTCATCATCATCGACATCAACGTCGTCATTGTCTTCTTTTACCTTTTCTTGTTTTTTTTCATTCTTTTTTCCTATTTATCTTTCTTTCCCTGAATTATCCATATTCATCATTATCATTTTGTTCTTGATGGTGTGCTACAACAAAGTTTATGTCTTATAATTATCCATAAATAAAAAGTTCAAAAATTTTTAGGATTCTATAAATATATTACAGTTGGCAAAAAAAAGGCACTTAATTTCTTGATAAAACATTTTGTTAAGATTAATTATGTCTTTTGTACAAGGTCGATGATTAAATCTACTCCTAGCCTTTCTTTTAAAGAGAGCCAACCAATCCAACATTCTTTTTTTTATTAAAGGAAAACAACTATAGCAAAATTGTTGACATTGATGGGCTAAAACAAAAGGTACATTACTTGTTGGTACTAGCCTGTGCTTTAATTCAATAAAACCATTATGGGGATGTACACAATTTTATCCATTATCATATTGATTGCTCGCATAATTTAAAATATCATCTATAAAAATGTTATGGTGAAGAAGCTTGGCCACTACGAGATGGCTATGCGTAGAAGTTCCACCATTTTTTTTTGTATTAGGTATAAGTGGCCACGTATTAAAATTGGTTTTTTAAAAAACTTTCGAAATTTATTAAAGTTCCATTTAAAATATGAATTTTGAATTCATCTTTTAAAGCCAAAGGAAAACAAAATGGGTTTAGGAGTTGGTTATGTATGTGAAAGGTTAAAATACCCCAAAACACATGTAAATTGGTACCGATTAACCATCTTTCATCTTTCAATCTTGATGGTTGTTGCTTTCGATCTTAGTATTTAAAAATAATTCCATAAAATAACAAGAATAATTTCTTTATTGAAAATGATCCAAGATTTATGCAACAAAAAATTTCCTATATTCCTTGATAGTCCAACAAATTATAAGATTTTTTATTTTTCAAAAAAATATGAATCATCATTTGGAAAGGTTATTATATCTTAACCATAATTTCTAAAACCTTTCCATGGCAAAAGATTCAAAAGGTACTATAACTTAAACAATGCCTTCTTTTTTAAAATTAAATCCAATTTTTATGAGTACAAACAAGATTTCTACATTTCTATGTAATGTATGACGAAATTGAGAGTGGGTTAAAAAAATCATAAAACATCTTAATTTAGCATCATAAAGTAACATGGAGTTGCATTATTGAGAATGACTCAAAATTGTTTTAACCATAAAATTTCTTATACTTTTTGACTATCTGGTGGCATATGATATTTTTCATTTTAACGAAAAAAACATTTGAATCATAATTTGAAAAGGGTATTTTATGTTAATCATAACTTTCAAAATCCTTTCTAAAAGCATGATAAAAGATTTAAAGAATATCATAACCTAAAATATTACTTTATAATAAGAAATATTCATAAAAAAGAAGAAACCTTCCAAGGAATATTTCTCTCTTTCCTTTTAGGGCATCCATATACCTATAGAGATATTTGGAAAGGAAACTTAGATTAGCTCCTAAAAGAGTCTGGTGTGGAATTTTTACTTAAATCGAAAGACCATAAAAAATCATAGTGAAGGGTAGTCAGATGGCTTAGAATCCCTTCCATATTTTTTTATTTTTTTCAATTAGGTCAATAATTTTATGAATTTCCATTTTCTTTTATTGTTCTCTTTTAATTTGGCTCTCAATTGAAATTCCTCAACTCTTTAATTTTTCCCCAATTTGGTCTCCATCATTATTTTCCTTTAATTGTCCTTCAATTCCACCTTTTCGTTATCTCAATTCCCTAAAGTAATTCTCCAACTATACTCTTTTATTATCCTAATCAGTTGATTTGGCCTTCCCCATCTTAATTTTACGGATTGGTCCACCAATTTCACTTTTCAAATTTTTCACTATTTTTAATTTGATCTTTTTTTTAAATTCCACCTTTATATAGCCTCAATTGTTTCAATTGATCTCTAATTGTGCTCATTTGAGACTTTAGTTTCATTAATTTAGCTTATCTCCTTTTAGTATTATGTCGATGTAGGCTTAACATATCTATGAAATTTTTTTTTGAGTTTTATAGGGTTTGACCTCCCTACTAGGTTGTATGAGCATTAAGGTAGGTAAGCATCCTGCTCTTTGAGGACTAAGGTAGGTTGCCACCAGCTTGTGTGGGCTTTGACTTAAATGTCCCACTCTTTATGGACTGAGGGAAGCAATTTTTAAGGTTTAACCCTAAATAGGTGCCACTAACTTGTATAGGCTTTAACTCAATAAGCGTCTCGCTCTTTGTGGACTGAGGTTGGTAGTTTCCTAGGTTTAACCCCAGATAGGCGCCACTAACTTATATAGGCTATGAGGTAGGTAGTTTATAGGGTTTGATCCCAAACAGGTGATACCAGCTTATGTGGGCTTTGACTCGGTAAGCATCCAGCTTTTTATGGACAGAGGTAGGTAGTTTATTAGGTTTGACCCTAGATAGGTGCCGCTAGCTTCTATGGGCTTTAACTAGATAAGCATTTAGCTCTTTATGGACTGAGGTAGGTAAAGAAAGGTGTCATTCTCTTTGAGGACTAAAGAGGAAAAGAAAAGATGTCTTACTCTTCGATGATTAAAAGAAAATGAGTTTAGATACCTCTTTTGGATGATTTTCAATGAGATTGTATGGTTAGAGGTACTTACTTGAGGCCTTTCAAGGCTTTTTTAAAACAAGAAGTCATACCGCAGGTCCTATTAATTTGACTTTTACACGCAAGAGCTAGTACCTGAAGGATCTTAAATGTTGTATAATGCATAAGGATGCAAATGCATGCTTAAGATCATGCAAGAGTAATGATTTTAAAAATCTAATTTGATATTGGTTTTGGCCTTCTTTGGTTGTTTTCTCTTCCATGAGTTTGATAAGGTGATCTTTTACCTTGGGATTAACTACCCTTGTTCTAGATTTCAGAGAATTTGAATGTGAAGGTTATTTTCTGAAGGTGCGGATGGCTTATGATTGCAGGGGTAGTCCTGAGTTTAGATGGCTCGTGACTAGGGACTTTTGTTGCATTAAGTTTACGGACAAGTATGGGGGCTTTCTTTGGTCAATTATGACTCAAAAAGTGTTTTTTGTCATATTATGACAAAAGTATATGGTTGGCATGCGAGTCTCTTAGCCACCACCATTCATAGATGGCTTAGGTTTAAAACTTAGGCCACTCTCTCTCTTTTTAAAATTTTTTTTCTTTTTCCTTTTGAGCTTGTTTTTGTCATTTTATGACTAAAACATTATGCTTGGTGTGTGGGTCATGAGCAACCTATTCACAAGTGTGGCTTAGGTTCAGAACATATACCATTCTTTTTTACTTTTTTATTTTTTTACAATTTACAAAATAAGCCTGAATGAAAAAGAATTAAGCCCAATTAATTCAGATTCAAAAGCCAAATTTAAAGTGGCTCGATTAATTGAATTATTTTGAAGAACAAGTGACCCAAAAATTGCCTATGCAAATTTTGGTGTTTACAGTGATAATAAAAGGTAACCAAAAGATTTGATTGTTTCCTCGACCCACACTGTGCCCTTGCATTTGCATTAGATTCTCACCAAAATCCATGGTAGGATTAAGGTCCAAAATACTAGGAGAAGGTAAGCTATCTGTCTTCGTAAGTAACCCTTTGCATAGGCATAGCAAGAACATCAAAGGTGTAAATTACCTTTGTCTCTTATGAGTAACCCTTCACATTTGCATAAGGAAATACATCCACTAGATTGAAGCTATTTCGCTAAGCCTGTGGTAGACCCAAGATCAGGGTACCTTAACTATCCTTACCGGATGGAGGAATGATCTAGATACCAGTTTAGATGTTGACTTAAACCTCATATAATGAACCTTATAAGTTAAACCATGCTAAACCATACCAGAACACTATCAGAATGACCTGAAGTATAAGAACACTTAGGGAAACACTTCTTATCTTTATGATACACGGTGATAATGAACAAACATTTTCATCTATGTTTGTCATTTCATTCTATAAAAGACATCTCACATCTCATTTTTTTTGTCGAGGCATGCCATTATGTTGTCCATTTGATGGCTAACCTTTGTTAATACATAAACAACTGAATAAGTCATTAAGCTATCTGATGAATGGTGGCTTAATACATACTTACCATAGACAGTGATAAATGAACATCACTGCCTAGCTAGACCTTGCGAGACCCTATCACCTCAATAAGAGCGATTTTTTAACCTGGACATGCTATTATGCTATCCATGTATACTTAGATTGTCATTACATTTGCAATTGTCAAGTTTTCCCCTAGGCATCGTAATGCCTATTGTCAAGGCAATTTCTATTATTTATGTTCGTTTCCATTATGTTATTCCTTATTCTCATATATACTATTTTGTATTGTCACTAAATTATTTTCCTTTTATTTTCTTCGTTGTTGTATGCATCATTTCATCATAATCATCATTTGGGGAAAATTAGCCAAAGGTTCAATGTTTAGCAAGGTTTGTCTATCATGAAGTCATAATTCATCTCTATTCTTAAGCCTTTTGAAGAAGCCAATGCATGTTTAGAGGTTGACAACATGAAGATAGGGATGTCTTTAAGCCTGGTTATGTTTCAACGATGCATGAAAAGGTTAAGATTATGTATAGTCAAAATGATTGGCAAGATTTGAAACACACTAGGCTAGTTGGGATAAAATCGAAAGAGAGTCATTCACTAAGATATAGGGACATAGCTTTCTTACTCTAGGTCCAGTTGGATGTCGGCCTATTATAGGTAGCCTCTTGTTTTGAAATTTGGTATATCAATACTCCACCTTTAATCGAGAGGATTTGGTCCCCACTTTTGAAGAATACACTACATTAATCAAATTGAAAGAGCCAAATCCAATAGGATACTACAAAGCCTTGCAAGCTCTATCTTTTAAGAAAAAAATTAGCATAGATCTTTGGAGTCACAAGTTATGGATCGAAGGCCATGTCAAGAATAAAAGGAATAGTGAGTACATTTCTTATACTAGTCTAAAAGAAGTAATGGCAAGTCTCATTAATGCTAGGAAAGTTCAAGCTATCTATGCTTTGGCAATATACAAATTAGTCATATTCCCAAAATCTTTGGGCTATGTCGAAGTGGTAGTAACATATTTCTTCTCTCAATTATGCTACAATATTAGCCTCGCACTTGCCATCATTATTAAAACTATTTAAGCCTTTAGTTTCTGTAAGAAAATAGGGACAAGTTGATTCATCAGGTATGCCCAGCTTTTCTACATTTGGCTCATCAACCATTTCCATGCTGAAAAAAGAGAATGTTGCACAATTTTTTCCTAACTTTAGCCTTCTCTCTAAGGTCCTTGAAAAAGAATGACCCCAAGAGAAATTCGAGGAACAATAGGTCAAAAAGTTTTAAAATCTCAAGGGAAAAGAGGCTACATAGAAAGCCTCATGGATTTTCCTTAATTGATCATATAAAGATATGAAGATTATAGTTGTATGCCACTTGTGGGATTTTGGAAAAGCACCAGCTATGCACCTCTCTTTCGTTCTATGATAGTTTCAATGCTAGCAGTTTATCCTATTTTTTTAAGACCTCAAGCACTGGGACTTCAAAAATGGTGAAGCCAACTACAAGCCCAAAGTCTAGCCAACCTTCCATGCTTAAAAGGAGGTCCACTGTATGAAGAGATAGTGGAGAGGAAGTAATGTGACTTTAAGGTATGATGAGTGGAGAGCCTACTAGAGCAATGACATTTTACTACTATCTAAAGTTGGGATAACTTAAGTCCTAGTTGGAAAATCTTTTTTCAAGATTAAATAGCTTAAGTGAGAATTTAAAAAGAAGGGTAACCTTCATTATGGAAATTTCCCATTTAAAAGAGGAAAAGAGTTAGCTAGAAATATAAATTTACCTCAAGATAAAGAGATAAACTAGTTTTATATACCACTTCTAAGAGGATCTCAAAAGTTTATAAGAGGACTATATGGCACTTTAAAAAGGAAATAAGTACAAATAAATTGGTAAACATTAATTGAATGGGAGACAAAGCTTGTTTCCCTCGATAAAAAGCAAAATCAATAGAAAGAAAAGGCCAAGTTCAATAAGAAAAAGCTTATTAGGGCCCATGCCCTCATGTTGACCTACTAAAGAAGAAACAGATGTCTCAAAGCTCAAATATGAGATTTTAAGATAAATAAGGTTGAGAATAAAGTTCTAACAATTAAGGCTTAAGAAGTAAAATAATCCCTGTAGACCTATTAGGACCACATTAGGGAGCTAAGGAAAGTCTTAGAGCAATAGGAATGTGAATGGCAATAAATGGTTGATCAGGCACATTGAAATTATCAGGATCACCACTGCCATCTCATCAAGCAGATTTAGGCATCCCGATTAAAAAGTGGATGACAAGAGGTAACGAGGTCCTTATGACAAGATAGCATGTCCATTAGAGACCATAAACAAGAACTGTTATATTTCTTGAAACATATGATTAACCAATGTAATTATGTTAGAAATTTTCGAATATAATCCTTTGTAATCAAACTATTCTGTTATTTTATGAAAACAGTTATTGGTGAAGTTATCTTGCAATCTAGTTGTCTATTTTGCACTTGCATAACTAACTAAATTCCTTTATTATTTTATTTATTCATATCAATAATCAATTGTTGCCATGATTCCATACTTATTATTATTTCATTAAACAAGTTCATGATATGCAATAAAAGTCTAATCGGTAATAATCTAAAGTGCAAGGTGCTTTAAAACATAGAATCTACTATTTGCCAACAATATGACACTTGCAACCATCGAAGAGCCATGGAAAACGACCATCGAACTTGTATTAAACAACTAAAATTCATGTATACAGAGTCTCAAGAATAAACTTTTTGAAAAGAAAAGAGAGGAACTATAAGCTCAGTTAGTGAAGCTAACTAAGCTTTTTTTCGCTATTCTAAAAGATAAAGGTCAAAAGAACACTATTGACATGGGTAAAGGGCTGGCTAATTTTGAGAATGATCTAAATAGTGGTATTGAAGTCACCAACATTCATAAAGGGGCATCACATGAATGGATCTCATCGACTCAGCCATTTATCTACCTAAACCCCACGATCTCACGTTATCTAGTACATAAGTATCAAGGCGTAAGCTCTTCACTGCAAGGCCTTTACTCCTAAACCCTGATGAACGGGCAAAGCAAGAGAAAGCAAAAGGTCCAAAGTCTTCTAAAACAATTGAAGATATAAGCAAGTATCAATTATTGGAAAAGCACCTAGGGCTATGAAAGCTATGATAAGTTTAGGGTCATAAACGACAAATTTCTAGGTTTAGTCTCAAATCTCATCATCCCACCTAAATTCAATGTATTGGATTTCAAAAAATCTAACGAAACTATAGATCCTACTGCCAACCTTTGCTTTACTATATGAAGATGGCTAGGCATAAAGAGAATAAGAAGATATTGATGCATTCCTTCCATAATAGGCTAATTGGGGTAACTGTCTGATGGTATATGAAATTCAATTGGCTCAAAATTCAAATATAGGTGGATTTAGCTCATGCCTTCCCTAACCAATATAAGCACATATCTAATTAGGCCTTGGATTGACATGTTCTCATGAATATGGAGAAGAAGGCTATTGAAAGCTTTAGGTAATACACCCAAAGATAGAGAGAGGAAGCTACTCATGTTCATCCTATGCTAACTGAAAAAAGGACTGTTATTTTTCTCAATACCCTATCAGCTGTTTATAATGAGAAGTTGATAAGGAATGCCATAAAAAATTTTGCTAGCATTGTTATATTAATTGAGATGATTGATAATGCCATAAAAAATAGCAAGATGTAAAGAAAAGAATCGTCTAGCTTGAATAAAAAGTCTATGACCAAAGGCAAAGAGAAGAAAGTAAATGCCATCAGTGAGCGTTCAACTAAGTTCACTTAGAATTCATATTTTCAATGTGTCTTATTTGAGTTGCAATACCCATCATTAATGCCACAACCATCTACTCTACTAGACTTAACCCAATAATATGTTTTGCATCAAATCCTACTCAAACTCCTACTTAGGGTGTTTAACCTTGCAACAGGAACAATGTTAAAGCCCTTAACAATCAACACGCACAGTAGGACAAGGAAAAATTTAAAACCACCCATTCATTCTTACAAAGAAATCTACTTACACTTATTAGCAACCTAGCTGGTAGCCTTGGTATTCATCAATCCACGATCGCCTCTGTATCCCAAGTGGTATGATAAAAGTGCTTATTATAAGTATCATATGAGGGGCAAAGCCATTCCATTGAGAACTACACCTCACTTAAGAGGAAAGTACAAAGTTTGTTTGAAAAAGGTATGATTAAGGTTAAACAAAGGCCTAGACCTAACATTAGAGTTAATCCATTTCCAAACCATGCAGAACCAAATGTGAATATGGTAATTAATAGGGAAAGTTATTGTGCTAAAAAATGTTATGAAAGTCAAAAAACCAATGAGTAAAGTATGGCAAGCTTTCATGAAAGCTAAGATAGTATCAAAAGTCAAAAGTCTAAATCAATAAGCGATTAAACCCTCTTGTTGTTGCTACAGATGAGACATACCCTATAGCATTGCTCAAATTTTCTAAAGATGGTCAAAGGATGATGGATAGCTTAGAGATCGAGTTTTATACAGAGAAAAATGAAAACATGTGTTTATTTGTCAATGTTATGGATAGGAATAGAAAAAGCCCTCTTTATAGTGTCAGGAGGCCTTTGATCTTACTTTTTAATCAGCCAAATGTCAAAGCCATCTGTGTCCAACTTTTATCAAAAATGATAATTTAACTTTCATTCTCTTTCCCTTTAAAGTGAATCGAGCAGTCTGTTAGATGTATGAGAGCAAAACAATAATCATCAAAGAGTCTAGTTAGCAAACCACTAATGTCGATCTTTTAAGGGTATGCCACCTAACTGA
>JAQSVH010172798.1:0-21606 GCA_029448705.1 Adansonia digitata
ACCATTTGACACCACATCTTTGTATTTGCCTTTGATATGATCCTTAGGCCTTCTTGACATCCTCAAAATACTTTTTCGCCATCGCCTCTTCTTACGTCCATGCTCCAGATTGCCAAAAATTAGCCCGAACAAAATAAGGTGTCTACACTAGTCTCTCAAAATTTTTATATTTTTTTGGAAATTAAGCAAATGCAATATTGCTTTAAGAATCCTATCGACGATAATTTGACATGTATTAGGATTGTGCTAGTAAGTCCACATTCTTTTTAACAAACCAAGACCTAAGCTACCTAACCATACCCTGAAGCTTTTAGGATAACAACACTAAACTACCTAGTGTCCTTACCAAAACCTTTGGACCATATCTATCTTTTTCCATTCTAACACCTCTAACCCAGTTCCCCAAAAGCCTCTTCAAGGCATGCCTTGGGTTTTGCCATGACCTTTTTTCTTTAGTTCTCCTTTTTTATACCTTTAAACCATGCATCGAAAGCCTTTCTTGAGGCATGCCTTAGGTTTCACCATGACTCCTTCTCCCTAATCCTCTTTTTTTATTTTGATACCTCTAGACCATCTACTAAATGCCCTTTTGGGGCCATGTCCTATGTCCTGCCATGATCCCTAACCTTAGTTCTTCCTTATCACTTCGATGTCCCAAAATCAAATCCCTTATCAATGTAAAACGTTGGGGATCAAACATGAAATATTCCTTACCACCTATACCTTTGTATTACAAGATTTCCCATCAATGGCAAACTGAAATAGGGCATGCCCAAGTATATAGAGTGAAAAAAAGAATTAAGGCATGTGTTTGAACAAAAAAGGAAGAGAAAAATGGCAATTAAAATGTTGCAGACACCTAATCTTGTCTGAGCCTATTCACTGACAGTCCAAAAAATCTGAAATCGAAGACTTAGCAGCCACCCAGTAAAGGTAAAATTTTTCATGGTGAATTAGATGTTTAAAGGTCTATTTAATTGTGCTTAAATAATCGCAAGTGTACATGACAAAATTAGCATAGTTTCGAGGGTCGTATATAAATCTTCGATAAAAAATGAATTTTAAGGTAAAATAATTAACCTTTAACTTTATAATTGTGAAATTTTAAAATATCATTCTATAGATGTTATCACGGTCAAATTTTTTATTTTTGAAATTTTTTGAAAAATTTTCATTAAATTTGGGAAGTTGATTGTCATGTATTTTTTTCGAGCAGTGTAGTATTTAAGATAATATACAATCTAAAAAATCAAAAACATTTAAGGAATGATTTGTTAGCATTTTATACCACAAGGTATCAAGTTGTCCTAATTAATTTTGTATTTTTGATCATACTCGTGAAATTTTTTTGGATACAAGTTTTTTTTTAATTTTAAATTTTCAAATTTATTAATTTTTAAATTAATATTTTGATGAATGTGATGGATAAAATTCATTTTTCTAAAATTTAAACATATTTTTATGAAATTTTTGGGTTTTGAAATATGAGCTTTTCTTTATCTGTAAAATTTTTGGTGAAATTTTGTCAAGTTTTGAACTTTAATTTAACCATTATTAAATCAGTTTTGAAAATTTTATTTTATTTTATGAGTTTTACATTTTCTTCCAGAATTTTCCTATTTTCAAAATGCAGAGTTTTTTTACTCTGTAAATTTTTTCGAGAAGATTTTTTTAAGTTTATAATTTTCAACATTCTTCAAATATTATTGTTTAATTTATATTAAATCAATTTTTAAAAATTCATTTTATTTTATGAGTTTGGCATTTTCTTTTATAAAATTCTCATTTTCAAAATATAGAGTTTTCTATTCTATAAATTTTTTGAGAGGATTTTTTTGAGCTTATAATTTTAAAATTCTCCTAATATTATTATTTAATTCACATTATTCCAGTTTGTAAAATTTAGTTTATTTTATGAGTTTTGTGTTTTTTTAATATAATAATTTTATCTAGTAAAGGTTTTTCTCGTAAAATTTTATAAGTTTACTATTTTTAATTTTTTTGTACATAAAAATTGTTTTTATTATTAGATTAAATTAAATTGATCATATGAAATTTTATGTAAAATACATAATTTTTGTTTTTTTATAATTTAGTCTTTTTAATTAATTTTTACGGTATAATTTTATAGATTATACAAGAATCATCTAAAAATCTCAAAAAATGATGTCATGCATGATGCAATTCACTAAATGACCAAATTAATTAATTTAAATCAAATAATTTAATTTAAAAAATCAAATCAACTATATAATAAATAATAAACAAAAGAAATTTGTAGAAATTGGTGAAAGCTTCCACCCTTGCCATCCTTCATCCACTATAAATGAGGGTTGGATTTCTTCATTTGAGGTTTTTAGGCTTAGAAGAAAAGAAAAGAGAGAAAAAATTAAAAAAATTATTGGATTTTCAAGCTTTTGAGGTAAATTCTTATGCAAAAATTTTTGTTTTGTTATTTTCATTCATTTTTAGTTGAAACATTGTTATATTCATGCATGTATTTTTTATGTTATTTTTCTTGATAAGTTTTATATTGATTTATGTTGATTTACTTATTATTTATGTTGATTTTTTCCATATTTATCTTGGTAAAAATTATAATATGCATATATGTTGATTTTGTTGCAAATATATGATGACAAATATTCCTTTTGTTGAAGAATCATGCCGAGTGAACTATGTATGGCTTTGTATTTAATGTAATTTTTATTTTTTTAATATTTGGACTATTTTGTAATGTTTAAAAGTTTTAGGGGCTAGAAAATAATTTTTTTAAATTTTTGAAGGCTTTATAAGGTTGATTCTAAGCTTGGCTAAATCTAATTTTGATGATTTTGTGATGTTTTTATTTTATTTAGCTTAAGTATAGAAAATATGGTGACTAAATCGCAAAAATTGCAAAAATTTTTTTATGGCCATCCAAGCTTGGGCAAACCATGTGGGCAACTTTGGGAATGTTTTTGTGCTTAGTTTAACATATTTGAATGTGTTTCAAGTATTTTATATAATTTTGGAGCCATTTTGCAATTTTACAAAGTTCAGAGACTAGTATGCAAAATACAAAAAAATATTTTCAAGGCCATTCATGTTTGGCCAATTACTTGTGTATACTTGTGAAAGTATTTCCATGTTTATTCTGATATTTATGAATATGTTCTATGTATTTTCCATCACTTTGTGGCTATTTTGTAATTTTAAAAAGTTTAGGGGCTTATTTGCAAAATTGTAAAAATTTTTGTTCCAAGGCCATAGATGTTTGGTCGAATTAAAATTGTGAATATTGGTTGATTTCCATAATTTTTTGTGATGATTTTGTGTTTGATTATGATTTTATTTTATATAGGGACTAAATTGCAAAGTTAGACAATTTCAGGGACTATTTAGAAAAATTTAGCATTTTAGAGTTAATATGATATGTTGACATTTTAAGAATATTTCTAACATTCCTATGGTCTTCCGTAGGGGTGTAGAAATTATTAAAATCTTTCATATTCTTTTGGCTTTCCATTAGGGTACGAAAAGTTCAGGGACCTATTAGCAATTTTTGCATTTTAGGTCTATCTTGACATTTAAGCTACTAATGGAGGGTATAATGGTCATTTCATATCATTTTCGAGTCTTTTAGGTTATCAGGATGCTTATAGGTCGAAGGTATACCTTATGGGTACTTTAGTAATTTTCCTAGAATCTAGTCTTATGTGATTACCGAGATACTCTTATGTCAAAGGTGTACAAGAGGAATAGGTTCATTTCCTATAAAGTTATCAAATCTTTAGGTTATTGAGATACTTACAGGTCAAAGGTTTACCCTAGAGATATTTTGATAATTTTTCTTAAAATCGAGTCTTAGATAGTAACTGGGATGCTTTTATGCTGAAGGTGTATATTGAGGATAAATTCATCATTTCATGATCATTCTAGTGTCCATTAGGTTACTGGGATACTTATAAGTCGAAGGTATACCCTTGGAGCATTTTGGTAGTTTTTCCTAAAATTGAGTCTTAGATTGTACTCGGGATGCTTTTATGCTGAAGGTGTATATTTAGGATAGATTCACCACTTCATGATTATTTTAGTGTCCATTAGGGTACTGGGATACATATACATCGAAGGCACTCTTTACGGATATTTTATTAATTTATTTTAAAACCATATCCTTTAGGATCACTAGAATACTTTTAAGTCAAAGGCGTACTTTAAGGGACATGTTGGTTATTTTGACCAAAGTAGAGTCCTCAGAGTCGAGTTTAGTACTTTTCATCTAAACTGAGTCTTAGTATAATTTTTAACATTATTAATAAAATTGGAATTTTTGTAAATTAAGGCAATGTTTCGATGTTAAAATAGTACGTGGAATTTCTACCTAGCATATGAGAGGGGTTCTACAAATTATTTTAATAATGAGATATCTTTTTCAAAATGAAAATTGAAATGTTTCAATTTTTAGAAAAACAAAACCTTCTGTATCCCATAGTTCTCCAGTAGGTACAAAAGATATTTTGATTTTTAAAACTTGTTTATATTCCACTGGCTTTCCAACAAGGTGTGATAGAGAATGATAAAAATGGCAATTAAATGTTGACTAACCCTCAAAATGTGAACTCCAGCAGGTGACCAATCTCACCTGGCCAAAATAAGATTGGCAATGACTCCAAAAAAATGGTTGCTTTGTAATGACCACTTAGAGTTAAGTTGAGTAAGCGATTCATCTCGATAACTCAGTCCCCTTACATGAAAAATTAAGAATAAAAATAATGTATATGGCCCTTCAAATAAAAGAAAAACAATGATATCTTAATATATAGATATATGTAGGAATAACGGGTACACCCACCATTTTAAGTTGGGCTAGTCAGGATTTGTATTCAGGCCATGTTATGACAAAGGTAGGATCATGTGATTAAGGGGTTCGAAATATCTTTAAAAGAACTTTCACTTGGGAATGATTCTTCAGCTCACATAGTAGTGTTTGAGATGAAAAATAGCCATATTTCATCATCCTTTCATGAATGAGAAAATTTCTCCCATTGCTCCCCCTTTTAACCCTAAAAAACTTATTCTGTTGAAAACCTTGAACAAATATTCCCCCACATTGGGGGGCAAGGAAAAAACCTTTCTAAAAGACATGGGGGTAGATATCCCACTCAATAATTGTGAAGTTACACGACATCAAGGGACAAGTACGAATGTACCACATTTTCAAAAACCAATATTCCCTTTAAAAACAAAAAGAGAACAAAAAAAAGCAAAAAATGGGAATGAAACCAAAAGCAAAAACAAAAACAAAACCAAAAGCAAAAGTAAAATCAAGAAAAAGGGAATGAAATATCAAGAAACAAAGACATCTCCAAAGCAAAAGGGATGGATGCCCTTATGAAAAGAAATGATCCTTGATCCGATCACCCTTATACATTTAATTTAGGCTTTTATACCATTTTTTTCATAACCATGAACCTTAGCCTACATTATGGTCTTCTAAAGTCCATTGCGATCAAGCATTGCTATGTGAAACTGATGTACCCATTCTTTGGGAAACTTTTCTTTAACAAACTTTGAGCCTTTTTAAGAAGCATGATGATGCAATCAACCAAAAAAAGAAATCAAAAATGGAAAAATTCAAGCTCTAGGGTGAAAACTCATAAATGTGCAGTCTAAAGCAAAATAAAAAATTTTTGGTACCACTTATAGGATTATCGAGATTTTGACAAGGAAACCATCATTCCAAAGAAATATAAAGACACCCAAAAATCCATAAACATTTTAAATTGGCATCATTAGAGGGACCAACTCTTTGAATTAATTCCCTGCCTTTCTAAATCCACCTTACAACCCTGAACCCCCAATGGCCAATCTTGATGTTGGTTAAAGCATCAACGGTGGGAGGCTTAAAAGAATCCCAAATTTGTATGGTTTCCAATGAATTTGTGTTTTATAAGGACTAGTCCATTCATGAGCGTAGAAGAACAAAGAATCCATTTTAGCTATCTTGAAACCTTTTTGAACTAATCAAAGCCATCTTCAAATGCTTCATCCTAACTGAAAAAGCCAAATTACCATATTTTAACCATAGATCATCAGTCTTTGAGAGACTTGAACATCATGCTAACTCAAGAGTTTTCATCAAATGAACATTCTAAACAAAGAAAGACAAAAGCTTTTTTAATCATAGGGCAAAACATGATATTAGAATGCCTTTTAATTTGAAGAGAGAAACCCTTAAGAAAGTTTAAACTAAATTCAAAAAAAAAAAAGAGAGAACCTTCTATAGTCCTAACCTCTACACCTTTTGTGAACATGCATAACATTGGGCAATGCTTATGTGCATATGCATCATTTACGTAGGCATTCAATCATCACTTATCAACACACTTCACTTCAAGTACAATTACATCGTTACTGACTAAAACATTTAGATAATGACAAGTCTAGGTGTTTGCACTCACGGACATCGTACATCTACTTAATCATAACCATGTAGATCCATATCACATGCATTCACCTATGTCCCAACATATTTAGCTTATGAAATTTTATGTTTATATGCATACTCACTCACATATAACTGTACTCATGTGCATTCTCATTCACCGCATCTACATTCATGTGCATTCTTATTCACTACATCTACACTTACATGCATTCACATTCATTTGCACCTATATGCATCCTCCTTCGTGTCCAATTATAGATAGCTAGACTCATGCTCAAACATTTTTTGGTATAAGCATGCTTATTTACATTTGCAGTCGCATGCATTCTCACTCATAAGTAGTCATTTGCACTTATATGCATTTTCTTTCATATCCATTCATACCCACACGCATCGGCATTCATCAACATCCTCACTCATAGGTATTGGCATTCATGGGCATTCCTATTTATCTTTGCTTGCACCCATATGTATACTTGTCTACTTGCTCAGTGCTTATGTGCATTTTCATACATGAGCATTAATATTCATGTGCATTCCTACTCATACCCAGCAGCATTTGGGGGTACCCATGTCCATAGGTGTTCGTACCTACATGCATTCATATTCTTTCATATTCACATCCATGAACAGTCATTATGTTACCTCACATGCATGTGCATCAGTCCATGTGCATGAGCATCTTGAAAAAAGTGTAAGCATCACTATTAACTTACTCATAACATCTTATAAGATGACATTTATCCTTTGGCATAACACCATGGCAACATCACATTTCTTTTCTTGAGAATATCAACCAAAAAATCATCAAAAGCCTCTTTTGAGGACATTTCATCAAAAACTTTTAGAGCCTCAGTTGAGGATATTTTGAAAATTACCAAAGCCTCTTTCAAGGACTTTTTCACCAAAAAACTTCCAAAGCCTCTTTCAAGGACATTTCATCCAAAAAATTTAAAGCCTCTCTCAAGGACATTTTAAAAATTTTCAAAGTCTCTTTCGAGGATGACTAGAAAAACTTCTAAAGCCTCTCTTGAGGATATTTCATCAAAAACTTTTAGAGCCTTTCTTGAGGATATTTTGAAAATTTCTAAAGCCTCTCTTGAGGTTATTTTCATGAAACAAAAACTCCAAAGCCTTTACTAAGGACATTTCATCAAAATCCTTCAAAGCCTCTCTTGAGGACATTTCATTAAAAACTTTTAGAGCTTTTTTTTAGGATATTTCAAAAAAAAAAATTCCAGAGCTTGTCTTGAGGACATTTCATCAAAATACTCTAAAGCTTCTCTTAAGGACATTTACATCAAGATCTTTATAGCCTCTCTTGAAGGCATTTCATCTAAAGCTTCTCCGAGGATATTTTATCCAAAGCCTCTCTTAAGGATATTCTATCAAACAATTTAGGGTCTTTCTCAAGGATGTTTCAATTAAGATAGTTTTTAAACCTCTCCAATGTAGCTAAACTCACATCTTTTAGTCCACAAAAAGCTGAACACTTTTTCTTTAAGTCCACAAAGAGCTAGACACCTTTTTTCATTTAGTCCACAAAGAGCTGGATGCCTTTTCTTTTAGCGTACAAAGATGATGCTTTCTTTTCTTTTAGTCCATAAAGAAGTGGTGCCTATTGAGTTAGTCCACAAAGAGTTGGATGCCTATTGAGTTAATGCCTATGCTAATTGGTGCCTATCTATAACGTCAAACCCAGGAAACTTTAAACCTAGTAGGGAGGTCAAGCCCTACAAAACTCATTGAAATCTTATTGTCATTTGGAATTGCTGCCAACATACCTTGTCTATCTTAGTGTATACTAACTAGATCTCCATTTTTCTGTAGGCACTCATAAGGCAATTTTGTACCTCAGACAAAATAATGTCTATTTATCTTTACCTTGCTCTTGATGCTAAGCAGCGACCAAAGAGAGGTAGCTGTAGACACACTATTTTGTCTAGGCCAACTTTCAAAGCATCAGAAGCCATTGTTCGAGGCACTATTGAGGTTATTCGTACAAGCTCGTGTCTAATCCCCATCATTCCTAGCTAAGGTAAGGTCGTAAATTATTTAATTTAAGACCAAGCCCCAAAAAAGAATATACACTAGATAAAATAGAGCCCACATGTTTATTTGGGCCTATTTTGTTTAATTATATTGGGTCATAAATTATTTTAAGACCAAACATTATAAAAAATACACATAAGATAAAATAAAGCCCAAGTGCATATTTAATTATATTATTTGGGCCTATTTTATTTAATTATATTAGGTTATAAATTATTTAATTTCAGACTAAGTCTTATAAAAATATACATTAAGTAAAATAGAGCCTACCTATATATTTAATTATTTTTTTGAGCTTATTTTATCTAATTGTATTAGCATCTTTTCAAATATTTTAAAAATCTTGATGGGCCTTATTAAAATTATTTTGATTCAATATGTCTATTATTTGAAATGATTTTGGGCCTATTGGGTTGGGTTAATGATTTTTTTAAAGGCACAATAAGCTTGATGAGGGGTTTTTCACAGCAAAAAGTGATATTCAAAAGGCCTTTTGGAACTTTGGTGGTTAGTTGATACTTAAGTACTACTACTTAAACCAATTAAAAATTGAAAGCATACTCTAGTACACTATGACTCATCATTTTTTTATAATCAAAGATAAAAATGACCCTTTGGCCCTAGGATTGTTGGCCAAATGGCCTCCTATAAAGCCAAAAGGTTGGCTTTCATTAACAAAACTCTCTCTAATTTTTTCTTTATTTTAGCCATTAGCCTTAGTAAAAAAATTTTTCAGCAACAAAAAAAATTCATAGTAATCAAAAAAAAGAAGAAAAATTGAAAGTAAGCAAAACGCAAACAGGGAGGCACCATATTGGTGAGAAGATTAAGCAAGCTTCAAGGTTCATTTTATGGCATATTTCCTTCACCCTTTCTTTTACATCTTTTGCTTATCTCATTTTTGTTTTTTCATGCCATTTTGGCAAGCCCTTTGAATGATAACAATGAACATTGTAGGATTCATGCATTTCTTTGAACTTTTATGATGTGGTTGTGTGTTTCAATGAGTTGTTATGATATCTTGGTGGTTGAAAAATCATGTTCCTAACCCCATTTCCATTTGGCCATCTTGTTTTTTTGCCTTCATATTTTTGCTTCATCTCAACACTTTGATTTATGATGCTTGATATCTATTATTGTATGACTAATTGTTGTTGGCATTAGTTGTGTTTTGGTCACCTAATGCTTGTTAATGCCATATTATGTGCTTGTTGAATTCCCAACTTAAGTCTATGCTAACCTCAATTAATGGGGATTAGAATAGATTTAATGTTTTTAATATATTGGTTCTCCAATCTTGAGAATATATCAGATATAAATGTTTGGGATCATGGCCTCATTAGGCAGAAATAAATTCTATTTTTAATCAAAAAATCAAAAATGTTTTCGAGTGCTTAATTTAAGTTTTGTTTCAAATCTATGGTTACCATTGATGTGGATGGCGGACAGTTTGGCGACTTGCTCTAAGGGACCTACATTAGTCCGTTACTTCACTGCCATAGATCCTAACGATTTAACATTCCCATGTCCAATGCCTTGACATATGACTATAAAAGCCTTAACCTAAAGAAACCCCTGTTTTGGTACTGGAAGCATAGTGTCCTTTATTACAAAATCATTTTTGGAATCCAAAAGATTTTTTGGAATTTTCCAATATTTTTCTTAGAAAGGGCATGAAGTTACCTTTACAACAATACCTATATGCCCCTAGATCACTCTGGATGTAAAGTTAGGATTTTTCAAATCCTCACTGTCTGGAACTCCTTAAATTAGTAATTTGCATTCTATTTAAGTAATTTTGACCAATTGAATGATTTTGATTTTTTTAATATTTTTCTAGAAAAGGTTATATAATTCCCTTTTTGAAAAGTATTGTTTGGGATTTAACAATACTGAATGAATTCAAGATGATTTTTCAAAGTTCATTGCTCATTTTTCCTAGCACTTGCTATCAATACAAACTCAAACTAGGTTTTAAAAATTAATTCCACCTAAAAAGTGATTTGCTAGGATTTTTGGAATATTTTTACATTTTATAGAGGTACCTTTCCAACAGTACCTTGTTTGCCACTGGAAACCATCGAACCAAATTGAAATAAATTTGGGAAAATGGAGAGCAGGATGCTATCCCTTATATTTACTAAACTTGGAAAAATTATTTGGATTTTCTCGAACCCATATTTCTAGCTATTCAAATTACTCAAAATATATTCAATGATTTCCCCATGGAATCTTGACTCACAATATAGGTCCTCTTAAGCTCGGATCAAAACTTAAAATTGTTTTCAAATTAATTTCTATTTCCTATTTACAATGTCTCCTAATTTAAAATTTATTTTCTTCAAAATTCTTAAAATTTTTTATTTTCAAAAATCATTTAAATTCTTTCTTTTGAGGGTATCTTCTAACCTTATTTTCTCTAAGGGGATATTTCAAATCCCACTTTTCAAAAATACATAAAAATCTGAGTTTCTCTCTTTTGGGTATTCTCAGACCTTTTAGCAACCTTTTTATGCCTAGATGGCCTTCGAGTCCGAAAATGTTTCAAAATTGTCAATTCGATTATTCCACAATAACTGAGGTTAAATACTAAATACATCCTAACCATCCGTCGTTTTTATTTCCATGTGCTTATCTTTAATGCAACTTTTACTATATCCCTCTATGTCTTGCTGATCAATTTCTCTTCTTGATGGTGACTTGCATTCATTTCTTCAAAAACTTGAATTTCATTAAACCCGAGGCAATGCTCTATGTTAGCATCCTTTTAATGCTCCAATGCTTGATGTAAAGTATCCACTTCCAAATCAATCCAAATCTTATTTTACCAAATCCTGTATGTTTATCATCCTTCTAGAGTTGAATAGAGATATATTAATTAAACTTTTATTAAAAACGGATTCAATATTTAAAAATTTGCATTCATAATACAAGGATTACACATAAACAATGATCACATGAAAAACTAAGGAAAATCGAGACTTCGATAATTTATGGCAAGACGGTACCAATTTTAGGCATCGTGGGGGTGCTAATTCTTCCCCAACACAATCGACTCTTGGACCCTTAAAGACAAACTCTAGTATATGTAGTCTATAAAATAAGTGTTGTGAGTTTCATAACTTAGAATCACCTATTTTAATAGGCATCTAATCAAACCTTGCCCAAAATGGTTGGTAGTGACTCCAAGTCATGGCCATTTTGTAATGGCCATCCAAGACTAAATCAATTTGTCCAATAATCTTTCCTTTAACTTTCACCTTATCACGCCTAATTCAAATCTTGATCAAGGATTTATCCAAAGGCAAGTCCCACCTTATTTGAATTGTCCTTTTAAGTGATAACGTGCCACCAGAAGGGTGCATTGTGACACTGAATTATGTTAAAAAGCTTTTTTTTAGTAATCTTTTTCTATAGTATGACTAAAGCATATTGGATTAACACTTCTAAATCTTTTTATTTATGAGGTAAATAGTAGATTAATGTTTCTTAAACTTTTTGTGCATGGTGCAAGAATTGATATGTATAAGACTTTCTGTTATTCAGCAATAAAAATATCTGTTGCCTCATATTCCAAGATATGTTTTTTGTTTATAGTGCAGAAATTAATATGTATATCACTTTTTGTTATTCACTAACAAAGACTATGCTTGATATTAGCATTCATGAAAATTGTAAAGTTCTAGATTCTTGATAATACTGCTCAAAATTTAATTGCAATTGCTATTTTTGCTCCATTTTGAATAAGTTGTCCAAAAAACTATTGATATTACTAAAAGAATTTATTAAAACATATAACATTTACACAAACAAATGCACAATAATTAAATTTTGTAACTATCACATAAAAAACTAACACCTGCATCATTGCATGGGCCATTTACTAGTTTTCAATAATTTTTAAGTCAAATGCAGTACATTCCCAGCTAGGTAATACGTAAGTGAATGTTAAATCAAATGAACATGCTGCCAAAACATTTAGATTGGGTACTCTTTTCTACCATGATATTTTAGAGCATTTGTATATGATACCTTAACTCTAATTTGTGTTCCATCATAGCTCCAACAAAGTCCTTATATTTATTTTATATATTAATATTTACATTTAAATATAATGAAACTCGTAAGTAAATTAAAGTAACAAAGGATTTTTTAACTTAAAGTATAGGAAAAATCTATTACTTCCACGTAGCTCAGTTGAAGTACATGAGTCATTAGTTGTTCAAGGAATCAGTCCTCTTATTCTATTATAGATATTAAAACATTGTGCAAATAATGAATAGTTGCTTCTCCTGAACATTTAACCAAAATTGTATTTCTCGATTTTTTGCATGATGTGATAATATGTAAAATGTTTTAGCAACTTAGTCCTCAGTTGTTACTCACCTTGTTGGTTTAGGTCATTATACTTTTCTAACATTGCACATAAATCTAGAAATGCTTTAGTTCCTACCTTTAGGATATTTCAACTTTTCTCACTACCAAAAATTTGACTATTTATTTCATCTCTAATCCTATCTCTTTCTAAACTCATACTATGACCAATGAATCCTTTTCATGATCATTTTTTATGTACATACCAATAAACAGCTCAACACACAATACAAACAAATGCCCTTCAACTTCTTTCTCTTTGCAAGTACTTAATATTTGTCACATTTTTTTGTTTATGATGACAAAAATTTAAATAATATTAATAATATCTCAATCATTTTAACTAAACATAATATATTAGTATCTATTATCAACAATCATAAGTAAAATTTTAATAATCTTTTACATAAAAACTTGTGCTTGCTTGGGCCATTTAATTTTAAATTCTAATAATTTGCAACATTAGCATAACAATTCATAAAAGACATTAAGCAAGCTTACTAATAAATGCACAGACACACACACACACATATATGTGCCTAGAAATATACAAAATTATAAACCTTACATATGTATATACACATAAACTAGCATACACATAGATTGCACATATAATGAAGGTAATAACAATGGGTTCTACATGTGAATGGTGACTCGAGATGGCGTTAGATATATTATGCATCAAGCACTAAAGAGATATCAACACAAAACATTGCCTTACAATTTTTGAAAAGTGATATTGAAAATATGGATGTAGGATGACCATTCTAAAGGAAACGTGTCAATAAGACAAAAAATGAGATAATATCACATAAAACAATAAAAGAGAAAGGGAAGGGACAATCAACATATATCTCGTAATTGTTATCTATTATGTTGAAATAATCGAGTTGACAATTTTAGAGACGTATTGGATCCCTTGACTAATCGAGGTGTGGAAATTTGGTTTGAATATTGTAAAAGTTTGAAGAAAATCTGGGCAGAGGAAATTTTGATTTTTCTTGACAATTTTGAGAAAAATGAGATTGACAAATTTAAATTAATGAAAATTGACTATTTCTTGACAATTTTTAAAAAATGAGGTTAGAGTATCCCCTTGAAAGATAGGGTTGGAGTATCATCTTAGATGAAAACTTGGTAAGTTTTGAAATCTAAATAAAGTTTGCAAAAGTGGGGTTAGAGTATGCCCAATGGAAACTTTGATGATTTTGGAAGGGCGGGCTTGAAAAACTTAGATTGAGAAAGATTCAGTAATCTCTTGAAAAATGACATTTTGACAAATTCTTGACCAAAAAGAGATTCTTTTTAATTAAAAAAGCAATCGAAAAAATTCAAGTTGATAAAAATAAGAGTGCACATGCCTTGATCTAAGTCTTAAAAGGTCAACACATTTTTTTTTATTCAAAGGGGTTGATCGGGTTCACTTAAAGAAATTCAAATGCCTTGAGTGGAAATTTAGAAAAATTGATTCATTTTGACTAATGTTGAAAACAAGGATAGCATCGCACTATCCCTCTTTTCAAATTTATTTCAAGTAAATTCGAAGGTATTAGGAACCAAATGAGGTACTATTGAAAAAGTAACTCGATAAGGGTTAATATAAAATATTCAAAAAAATCCTAAAAATTCGTTTTCTACTAAAAATAATTTTTGAATTTGGGTTTGTTGCATCACTAACGGCATGTTCAAGGGAAAGGGTATAGCAAACACTAAAAAATCATTCTTGACTCATTTAGAATCTGATTACAAATAATACCTTCTAAAACTGGAATTTCATGAAATTTTTAGGAAAAATGTTCTAAAAATTTTTAAAAATAATTTGATGGGCCAAAATGGCCCTAACAAATGCAAATCACTAATCTAAGGGTTTCAGATAGTATAAGTTCAAAAAATTATAACTCCTTCATCCAGAATGATCGAAAGGCAAACAATAAGCAATTGGAAAGATAATTCAACACCCTTTTAGGTAGAAAGAACAAAAGATTCATGCAAAATGGTCTAAAGCTTGAAAATGATTTTTCATATCATGGATATAGTGTTGTCAGGGCAAAACAGGGGACTTTTTTTGTTTTCTTAGGTTTTTTTAGACTAAACTCAAGCCATGGACTTTCGAATGTCTGTGATAGAAAACAATGAGTAACATAAGCTTTATAAGCTCATCTACACAATCCTAGAGTAGTTTGGGAAAATGAGATAGCCCGTTGACCATGTCATAAACACAAGGACTCTATGCAAAAGATCAAGACACAAGTCATTTTGGACAATAAAAAAAGACATTTTATTTTTGAAAATAGAAAATTTGGTCACAGTAATCCTTTAATCCATAGACAAAACTTGATTTTTCCCCAAGATTGGAAGACTAATGAAGAAAAACCTTAAGTCCACGTAATCTTCATTTATTTAAATTAATGCGGGCTTAACTTGAGGGGTTTTAGAAAAACTAGTTTTTGACAACAAGCAAGCAAACATTTTGGTCAATATGTTATGGAAAAAATATGACATACATGAAAATGAGCATGGATAGCATGTTTAAACAAATAAAAGATGACATTTTGGCATGGAAAAGATGGAAGGAAATGACAAATAGGAGGCATGGAAATGCAAGCTTCGTGTATCTTGACAAATATATTATGAAGTAAATATGGTATTCATGAAAATGAACATAAACAGTATGTTTAGACAAGTAAAAATGGTATCTTAATATGTAAATAATGATTAAAATGAAAGAAAAAGACTAATAAAATGCATAAAAGTGCTAACTTCATAAGCAACATCAATAGTCATGACATAGAGGATGATATGAACATGTTTGAACAAGAAAAAGTTTGCTGCAAATTTTAAAACAGCATTAAAACATGTTTTTAGGCAAACCTAGCACATAAACATGGTGAAGCATGGCAAAAAGGGTTAATATAAGACCAAAAATCCTAGGTTTATTGCAAACAAAGCCGCAAAATACCTGAGAGTCCTAGGAATAAGGTTATGGTCACATGGATATGGCTCTAAAATGATGAAAATAATGATAAAAGAAGAAAATAAGATGAAAAAAATTAGAAGTTATACCAGGTAGCTTTAAAACTTATTTTAGCTCTTCAGTAGAAAACTTGTTAACTTTGAGCTCACTTTTTCCCCTCTTTTTGTTATTGATTAGCAAGAAATGGGTGGCCAAAATGAGCTTAGGGGATGTGCTGACAATGGAAGAGAGGTTTGGGATGAATAAAGGGTAGAATAAAGGGCTTTGGAAGGTTTTTGATGGTATATTTGAGAAGCTACAAGAATAAAAGGTTTTTTGAAAGGATAATGACTGAAGAGAACTTTTTGAGGAATGTTTAAATGTTAGAAAATACTTGAAAAAATGTATTTCTATTTGTTCAACTAAAAATGCTGGCCTTATATGACCATGTAAATGTTAGGACCAAAACCAAAAAACAAGGGCATTTTAGGATTTTAGTGCATGTACCTCATATATGGACAAGGTCTATGCTTAGTTGCCCACTAAATCCATTGGTTGGCTTAGCAAAAACAGCGAATCAATGCCACTTTTGGTAGCTGAGCAATGAGAAAGTCTAAGGTTACCATTTAAAAAATTGAAATAAATCATGAAAATGTTCCTTATCATGGCCATTTAGGCTTAAAAATTTGTTAAAACCCATTCACAAGTCCACTGATGAGGCTTGTTATGAATTTGGATAATTTTTGGTGCCAAAAACATGATCCAATTCATGTTTAATGTCATTGTGTAAAAGGGTGAAAATGGCATGAACTGAGCATTTTGGCTTTGGAGTATCAACACAATGAAGCTGGTATCGATACTTGGAGGTTGGTATTGATACCAACACCCTTTGTTTTGATACTAACTAGCCAAAATGGATCTTAAAGCTACTATAAAGCCTAGTATCAATATAAAGGGTCTATGCATTGATACAAAAGCACCTGTATTGAAACATAGCCATTTTGTATCGATACAACATGTGGATATTTTAATTTTTTGTGACATGGAAGCCTTGTATCGAAACCTAAAGCCGTGTATATATTAATGTAAATGTGGATTTTACATACCTTTGGCTTTCAAACTTGTTACCTTGGCTAGGAATGATTGAGAACTGATTCATGCTTGTCCAAATGACCTTGATGATGCCTCGAACAGTGACTTTTCAATTAAGTGCTAAGATGCCAAAAACTGGCCCAAACAAAATGGGGTGTCTACATATTGGCAAATTTGTTTTTCTTCATTTCTTTCTTTTTCTCTTGAGAATGAGACAATTTCATAGTAAAAAAAATAGACATGGAAAATGGTTCAATAAATAGATCAAGAAAGAAAAAATAGTAAACAGATAAAAGAAGATGGAGTCATCTAGGGCTATACATTCATTTATTTTCTTTTACTCCTAAAATGCTAAGGTTTTAGGCTTGTTTGAAGTCCTAGGTCCATTACAATTGACTAACTAATAAATTATATCGAATAGGTTTCCTTTAATTTCCTTAAAAGTTGATTATGTAAAAATAAGGAATCATAATTTACACTTTTGCAATAGTTTTTAAGGATCAATCAAACAATGTATATTTTTCTTAAAATCAAAATAATTAATGCTATTTGTTGCTTATTTTTATGATGGTACCACTATGGTATTTATTTTTTATTATTAGATGACCTTCCCTATTGCTTTTCAAAATTCAAATAAAACTACTATGTACTCAATAATAAAACTCCTACACATTTATAACTTAGATTCAACAAGATCTATCCATTACAAAATAAAACTAGTTTACCATAAATTTATATAACTTTACCATACACAATCTAACCCAATCAATCGTTAGTAGACTATGAAATTTTCCCCACACTTGCCCTACAATTGTTGGTTAAGATTCGAGTTGGTGTATATTAAAATAGGCATAAAGACAATCAAAAATCAATTTAACATAATGGAAATTAAAACAAAGAAATGCTTGAATTCAATAGTTCTTTAACTAGATACTGACATGTGATCAAATTGCAGTCTAAAATTCGAAACATATGATTTAAAATTATACATACTTAAAAATTCTTAACTTTAAGTTTGATGTTCCTTGCATGAACATAGTGCATGGTCATGTCAAGATTTCTCAAGGTCTATGAGAATCACAAGTGTTCTTCCTTTAGTAGTGATCCACAAGAATGAATATTAGAGCCTTCAAAAAGTTTGCGGATTCACTCATGGTAGCAAGTTGATATTTTGAGATCATAATAAAAAATTTATTTTTCTTAAGAAAAAATGCTCATAATGTTTATTAAACTATGGTAATGTGCAACATTGCAAAGATTCTTTATTTTTCTCTTTTGCACAACCACTCAAAAACAATTCTTAATAGCAAAATTTCAAAAATAAATCCGTGAGAAAATTAAGAAGGAGGTGAAGTACTCTGCATTAATCTTGGCAAAATTATTGTTGTACCAAGAACAAGGTGGTAGCACATAGGGCTAATAAAGATTACTAATCTTTTAACTCATATGTCACATATATAATCCAAAGATTAGCCCACATATTAGATTAACTAAGTTGGCGCACCATATTGGGCCTGGTATTAAGTTTCTTTAATCAATACTAATGACCGATAATGAAGTAAAACTATTTTACCCCTTATTGGGTCATTGGTCCATGTAACTAATTGTTAGTGTCATTGGTGTTGGAAAAACAAATTAGATTGCACAGTAGAATTTTAAAATCTTTGAATAGATCATACTAGATTGTGTTGTTGTATACAATAAAACTACCAGAATCAATTACCTAAGTTGTAGATCTATAGATGTGGCTCGAGAATTCTTAGAGTAGATCTGTGTGAAAGCTTCAACCAACTAGCCTTTTCCACTATTCTTTAATTCCCAGATGATAGAATGTGTGGGCACTCTTCGTCTCGATCAACTCCGGATTCGTACAGCTTGATTCTTCTTCAAGACTACCTTTGTGCTAACAAGTAAAAAATCATGAGATGATCTGCTAACATAAGTGCCCATCAAATTTTGGCCAAGCCTAAATGTTCTCAGACATTATTTTGGCCTAATTTATTTTAAGGAGTTTAAGCTGTTTAATCTGAATACTTAAGTAATTCTGATTAACCTATTAATTTTGTTTAATCCAATAATTTTTCATAACTCCAATTCTAATTCGAAATAAAATCATGATAATTTTATTTGAATAAAATAATTATGTAATAATTAGCAAAATAAAATTAACTATAGTAAAATAATTAATTTTAATTATGAATTAAAATAAATAAGAAAATAATTTTTCTTAATTTATTTAGAGTATTATTCATATTTAATTTATAAATAAATGTTTAAAGAAGAATTCATAGATATCAAATTAATTATGCAAATAATTAATTTTCTATATATATTTAATTTAAATTAATTCCTATATTTATCAAAAGATAAATATAATTAATTTAAATTACTAGTTCTTGTCTTAAATAAAAATTTAAACAAATTAAATACATACTCTAAATAAATAATACCAAAAATCATTTTCATTTATTTATTGAAGAAAACGCCTATACTCCTAAAATGAATGAATCTGGCACACCACTTCACCATATTGAGAATCATCCAAACTTTGGGTATTTTAGATCAATAACTACCTGTTAACGAATTATGTTGAGCTAGTGGGGAGACTAATTAGACATATATAATTAGGCTTCAATAATCCAAGTATTAATTGTTCTATCTCGAATAATTAATCTTATAATTATTAATCTCAGAGTCATACCACTAAAAACCTAAGACTACACTCTCAATTATATATATCGTATTACGTAAGCTTTATAAATAGTGTTTAGTCTAATGATCCTGTAATTTGTGTAATAGCCTTAGATATCATACGATATCTGTAATCAACTTAAGGTTTAAAGTCCGTTTTACCTACTTGATCACCTTATCTTAAATTTCCATTATACTCTCTATGCGAAAATGATTTTTCACCGCATGTGAATAATTTATTATTTGACAAACAAATGACCGAGGCCTCTTTCATTGCCACTATCCCATATAATACCTTTTAAGAGGATAACCTTAACTCTTTATATGAGCTATGATTCCATATCTAGAAGTAAAGCTCTCATCAAGTATAAGTTGTATACCTAACAAACCGGTCTAGTAGTTTACTACTTTGAGAAGCTTTAGCCTTTGGAATGTTAAAATATACAAGTTATGCACATGCAGGCAATTACTTACTCAATTATAAGGTAATTATACAATGAACGTCAAACGTGAATTAATCCAAGTAAACAGACTTATTAATAGATTAATTGCACTTTGGTCCAATCTAATACATCACCACCACTAGGCAACATATCTATTTCTCTACTTAGGAGTTAGCCTACTTTAGATAACCAGGACAAGCTATCTTCCTTATTGGATTTAGACGACATAATAGTCCTAACATGAGTTAATTTCTGACTTTAACCCCATAGACTATAGACTATGAATTTAGACTTCTTACCTTAGAATGTTGTCTTTTCATAGATAAAGTCCATCATATGCAATATTCTAATAATATAAAAACAAGTACTCAATGAGCCACATTTGCTTACATTTACTTTAACATGTACATAAACAAAGACAAAGTAGCAATGATGTAATGAAAAACTCGAATATATAAATATGAATAATCAATTAAAACTAATGAAATGCATCATAATGTGCTTCATGTTTCATCCTTGGGCATTCCTAACAATTGGGCCAATTTACCTTAATTAATATGTGATCAAGAATGGTCCTAGAAGCCCATTCTTTATTCATGCATCCATTTAGCCATACCAAGATTAGCAAACTAGCTTTAATTCTAAATTAAATCTTTTTGCTTAAGAGAAACATTTCAACTTGCAAGTCTCTAATCAATCAATGTTATCATATAACATTAGTCCTAAACCAAGCATGATATTTGAATAACTCATTATTCAAGAATCAAGAATTTGATTCTTCAATTAAATTCTTTCAACATTTGAAACTCTTTCAACTTGTCCCAAAATAATTTGGCTAAGACACCATTGTCTTTATAAGACAACCACCTACTTTTCACAGTATTAAGACATCTATATATGGATATCTTAAATCTTTATCATGCCTTAATATTTGTTAATTGAACTTTGCAATTAAGTGCTCCAAATTTAATATTTTATTCATTTGGTCCAACTTAATTGAATTTCAAGTTTAATCCAACAATATTGTTCTATTGTGTATGAACTATTAGATTACCTATATGTTGGCAACGAATAACTAATCTCATCAATTACATCATAAAACAAAAGCAGGATCTAGCAGCCCATCATGACCACCTAATTATTATAGAGTTAAATGACCTCTTTGAGAAAACTTAGTATCCAGCCTATAAATGTAACTCATTTATTTCACCAAATATCCCAGAAAAGACCATGATCATGGTTTAGTGTCTACTTATGTATCAATCTATGTTAATTCTTGCAGCCTATAGTTAACCTCAAGAATTTAGAGAAATGATTTCTCCTAAATTCATCATGTGCTGGTCAGTGACTTTATCAAGTTAACCAAAGCTAAGAATAATTGAGACATATCTTTGATGTCACTTGGAGTGGTAAATCCTTTTTTGATCATTCATCTACCCTGGTATGCTTCATGCAATACCTAAAATCACATTACCCTTGGCATCAACCAAATTGGACCTGTTCATGATGAAATTGAAGCATGACACTCCCCATACAAGATGACTGGGTCATAAGTTGAATGATTAGTTGCA
>JAQSVH010172847.1:0-21599 GCA_029448705.1 Adansonia digitata
CAAAAAGAATGGAGATTATCATGTGCATCCACGTTTGTCTCATTTCACAGATGAACTTTGATTATACGAAAAATGGTGGAAAGAAAGCTTTTGTTGCAAAACCAAAGCATCAATATCGTGTATCCCAATATGGAGAACATGATTGTCATGCCAATAACAAAAAGAAAGGAGATTGTTATGAGTATACAAGTTTGTCTCATTTCACATATAAACTTTGACTATAAGGAACATGGTGGTACGAAAGCTTTTCTTACAAATCCAAAGCATCAATATCGTGTATCCCAATAAAAAGAAAATGGTTGTCATGGCAATAACAAAAAGAATGGAGATTGTTATGGGTATCCACGTTCGTCTCATTTCACGGATGAACTTTGATTATGAGGAAAATGGTGGAAAGAAAGCTTTTCTTGCAAATCCAAAGCATTAATATCATGTATCCCAATGAGGAGAACGTGATTGTCATTCTAGTAACAAAGAGATTAGAGATTATTTTGAGTATCCAAGTTTATCTCATTTCATGGAGGAATGTTGATTGTAAGCAAAATGGTGGAAAGAAAGCTTTTCTTGCAAATCCAAGGCAGCAATATCAAGTATCCCAATGTGGAGAACATGATTGTCATGCCAATAACAAAAGTAATGGACATTGTCATGAGTATCCAAGCTTGTCTCATTCCATGGCTGAACTTTGATTATACGAAAAATGGTGGAAAGAAAGCTTTTCTTGCAAATCCAAAGCATCAATATCGTGTATCCCAATGTGGATAATATGATTGTCATGCCAAAAACAAAAAGAATGGAGATTGTTATGAGTATCCAAGTTTGTTTCATTTCATGGATGAACTTGACTATAAGGAAAATGGTGGAAAGAAAGCTCTTCTTGCGAATCTAAAGCATCAATATCATGCATCCCAATGTGGAGAACATGATTGTTGAGCCAATAACAAAAAGAATGGAGATTATTATGAGTATCCAAGTCTGTCTCCTTTCTCGAATAAACTTTGATTAACAGGAATATGGTGGAAAGAAAAGCTTTCTTGCAAATCCAAAGCATCGATATCATGTATCGCATTATGGAGAACATGATTGCAATGCCAATAACAAAAAGAATGGAGATTGTTATGGGTATCCAAGTTTGTCTTATTTTATGGATGAACCCAGATTATAAGGAAAATGGTGGAAAGGAAGCTTTTCTTGCAAATCCAAAGCATCAATATCGTGTATCCCAATATAGAGAATATGATTGTCGTGCCAATAACAAAAAGAACAGAGATTACTATAAGTATCCAAATGCGTCTTACTTCACGGATGAACTTTGATTATACAAAAAGTGGTGAAAAAAAAAGCTTTTCTTGCAAATCCAAAGCAACAATATCATGTATCCCATTATGTAGAATGTGATTGCAATGCCACTAATAAAAAGAATGGAGATTGTAATGGGTATCAAGTTTGTCTCATTTCATGGATAAACCTTGATTATAAGGAAAATGGTGGAAAGAAAGCTTTTCTTGCAAATCCAAAGCATCGATATGTGTATCCCAATATGTAGAACATGATTGTCATGCCAATAACAAAAAGAACAGAGATTACTATGAGTATCCAAGTTTGTCTTATTTCATAGATGAACTTTGATTATATGAAAAATGGTGGAAAAAAAGCTTTTCTTGCAAATCCAAAGTGTCAATATCGTGTATCCCAATGTCGAGAACTTGATTGTTATGGCAATAACAAAAAGAATGGACATTATTATGAGTATCCACGTTTGTCTTATTTCTCAGATGAACTTTGATTATAAGGAAAATTGCGGAAAGAAAGCTTTTCTTGCAAATCCAGAGCAGCAATATCGTGTATCCCAATGTTGAGAACATGATTGCCGTGCCAATAACAAAAAGGATAGAGACTATTATGAGTGTCCAAAGTTGTCTCTTTTCATGAATGGCCTTTGACTATAAGGAAAATGGTGGAAAGAAAGCTTTTCTTGCAAATCCAATGCATCAATATCGTGTACCCCAATGTGGAGAACATGATTGTTGTGCCAATAACAAAAAGAATGGATATTATTATGAGTATCCAAGTTTGTCTCATTTCACAGATGAACTTTGACTATAAGGAAAATGGTGGAAAGAAAGCTTTGTTTGGAAATCCAAAGCATCAATATCATGTATCTTAATAAGGAGAACATGATTGTCGTGACAATAACAAAAGGAATGGAGACTGTTACGAGTATCCAAGTTTGTCTCATTTCATGAATGAACTTCGGTTATGAGGAAAATGGTGGAAAGAAAGCTCTTCTTGCAAATTCAAAGCATCAATATCGTGTATCCCAATGTGGAGAACATGACTGTCATGCCAAAAACAAAAAGAATTAAGATTGTTATGAATATCCAAGTTCTATCACATTTCACAGATGAACTTTAGTTACAAGGAAAATGGTTGAAAGAAAAGCTTTTCTGGCAAATGCACTGGTTCAATATCATGTATCCCAATATTCAGAACATGATTGTAGTGCCAACAACAAAAAGAATGGAGATTATTATGAGCATCCATGTTTGCCTCATTTCTCAAATAAACTTTGATTATAAGGACAATGGTAGAAGGAGAAGCTTTTCCTGCAAATCCAAAGCATCAATATCAGGTATCCCATTATGGAGAACATGATTTCAATGCCAATAACAAAAAGAACAGAGATTCTTATGGGTATCAAAGTTTGTCTCATTTCATGGATAAACTTTGATTATAAGGAAAATGGTGGAAAGAAGGATTTTATTGCAAATCCAAAGCATCAATATTGTGTATCCAATATGGAGAACATGATTGTCATTTCAATAACTAAAAGAATGGAGATTATTATGAGTATCCAAGTTTGTCTCATTTCATGGATGAACTTTGATTATACAGAAAATGGTGGAAAGAAAGCTTTTCTTGCAAATCCAAAGCCTTAGTATCATGTATCCCAATGTGGAGAGCATTATTGTCATGCCAATAACAAAATTATTGGAGATTATTATTAGTATCCAAGTTTGTACCATTTCATGGATGAACTTTGATTATAAGGAAAATGGTGGAAAGAAAGCTTTTCTTGCAAAACCAAATCATCAATATTGTGTATCCCAATGTAGAGGACATGAAGAAAGCTTTTCTTGTGAATCCAAAGAATCAATATCATGTATCCCAATGTGGAGAATATGATTGCCGTGCCATTAACAAAAAGAATGGAGATTATTATGAGTATCCAAGTTTGTCTCATTTCATGGATGAACTTTAATTATAAGGAAAAGGGTGGAAACAAAGCTTTTCTTGCAAATCCAAAGCATCAATATCATGTATCCAATGTGGAGAACATGATTGTAGTGCCAATAAAAAAGGGAATGGAGACTATTATGAGTGACAAAGTTTGTCACATTTCAGGGATGAACATTGTTTCCAAGGAAAATGGTGGAAAGAAAAGCTTTTCTTGCAAATGCACAGCTTCAATATCATGTATTTCAATGTGCAGAACATGATTGTAGTGCCAATAACAAAAACAATGGAGATTATTATGAGCATCCATGTTTTCCTTATTTCACAGATGAACTTTAATTATAAGGAAAATGGCGAAAAGAAAGGCTTCCTTATAAATCCAAAACATCAACATCATGTATCCCAATGTGGAGAACATGACTGTAGTGACAATAAGAAAAGGAATGGAGATTATTACAATTATCGAAGCACATCCTATTTTAGGAAGGAACATTAATTACAAGGAAAATGGTGGAAAGAAATGCTTTTCTTGCAAATCCAAAGCAACAATTTCAAGTATCCTAGTGCACGGAACATCATTGTCGCACCAACAACTAAAAGGGTGGAGATTATTACGATTATCGAAGTTTGTCTCATTTCATCGATTAACTTCGATTATGAGGAAAATGGTGGAAAGAAAGTTTTTTTTCAAATCCAAAGATCAATATCGTGTATCCTAATATTGGGAACATGATTGTCATGCCAATAACAAAAGGAATGAAGATCGTCATGGGTATCCAAGTTTGTCTCATTTCATGGATGAACTTCGATTATAAGCAAAATGGTGGAAAAAAAGCTCTTTTTGCAAATCCAAAGCTTTAATATCGTGTATCCCAACGTGGAGAACATTATTGTCATCCCAATAACAAAAAAATAGATATTATTAGGAGTATCCAAGTTTCTCTCATTTCACAGACAAAGTTTGACTATAAGGAAAATGAGGTAAAGAAAGCTTTTCTTGCAAATCCAAAGCATCAATGTCATATATCCCAATGAGGAGAACATGATTGTCATGCCAATAACAAGTAGAACGGAGATTGTTATGAGTATCCAAGTTTGTCTCATTCCATGGATGAACTTTGATTATGAGGAAAATGGTGGAAAGAAAACTCTTCTTGTAAATCCAAAGCATCAATATCGTGTATCCCAATGTGAAGAACATGATTGTCGTGACAATGACAAAAGAATGGAGATTATTGTGAGTAGCCAAGTTTCTCTCATTTCTCGGATGAACTTTGATTATAAGGAAAATGGTGGAAAGAAAACCTTTTCTTGCAAATCCAAAGCATCGATATCATGTATCCCATTATGGAGAACATAATTGCAATGCCAATAACAAAAAGAATGAAGATTCTTATGGGTATCCAAGTTTGTCTCATTTCATGGATGAATTTTGATTATGAGGAAAATGGTGGAAAGAAGGATTTTATTGCAAATCTGAAGCATCAATATTGTGCATCCAATATGGAGAACATGATTGTTGTTTCAATAACTAAAAGAATGGAGATTATTTTGAGTATCCAAGTTTGTCTCATTTCACGGATGAACTTTGATTATGCAGAAAATGGTGGAAAGAAAGCTTTTCTTTTCTTGCAAATCCAAAGCATCAGTATCATGTATCCCAATGTGGAGAGCATTATTGTCGTGCCAATAACAAAATTTTTGGAGATTATTATTAGTATCCACGTTTGTATCATTTCATGGATGAACTTTGATTATAAGGAAAATGGTGGAAAGAAAGCTTTTCTTGCAAATCCAAATCATCAATATTGTGTATCCCAATGTAGAGGACATAAAGAAGCTTTTCTTGCGAATCCAAAGAATCAATATCATGTATCCCAATGTAGAGAATATGATTGCCATGCCATTAACAAAACGAATTTAGATTATTATGAGTATCCAAGTTTGTCTTATTTCATGGATGAACTTTGATTATAAGGAAAAGGGTGGAAACAAAGCTTTTCTTGCAAATCCAAAGCATCAATATCATGTATCCAATGTGGAGAACATGATTGTAGTGCCAATAAGAAAAGGAATGGAGATTATTATGAGTGTCAAAGTTTGTCACATTTCAGGGATGAACATTGGTTACAAGGAAAATGGTGGAAGGAAAAGCTTTTCTTGCAAATGCAGAGCTTCAATATCATGTATTCCAATGTGCAGAACATGATTGTAGTGCCAATAACAAAAAGAATGGGGATTATTATGAGCATCCATGTTTTTCTTATTTCACAGATGAACTTTAATTATAAGCAAATGGCGAAAAGAAAGGCTTCCTTATAAATCCAAAACATCAATATCATGTATCCCAATGTGGAGAACATGACTATAGTGACAATAAGAAAAGGAATGGAGATTATTACAATTATCGAAGCGCATCCTATTTTAGGAAGGAACATTAATTACAAGGAAAATGGTGGAAAGAAATGCTTTTCTAGCAAATCCAAAGCAACAATTTCAAGTATCCTAATGCGGGGAACATCATTGTCGCACCAATAACTAAAAGGATGGGATTATTACGATTATCGAAGTTTGTCTCATTTCATCGGTTAACTTCGATTATAAGGAAAATGGTGGAAAGAAAGCTTTTCTTGCAAATCCAAAGCATCAATATCGTGTATCCTAATGTGGGGAACATGATTGTCATGCCAATAACAAAAGGAATGAAGATTGTCATGGGTATCCAAGTTTGTCTCATTTCATGGATGAACTTTGATTGTAAGCAAAATGGTGGAAAGAAAGCTTTTCTTGTAAATCCAAAGCATCAATATCATGTATCCCAACGTGGAGAACATTATTGTCATGCCAATAACAAAAAGAATAGATATTATTATGAGTATCCAAGTTTGTCCCATTTCATGGATGAAATTTGATTATAAGAAAAATTATGGAAAAAAAGCTTTCTTGCAAATCCAAAGTAGCAATATCGTGTATCCTAATGTGGAGAACATGATTGTCATGCCATTAACAAAAAGAATGGAAATGGTTATGAGTATCCAAGTTTGTCTCATTTCACGGATGAGCTATGATTATGAGGAGGAAAATGCTAGAAAGAAAGCTCTTCTTGCAAATCCAAAGCATCGATATTGTGTATCCCAATGTGGAGAACATGATTGTCATGCCAATAACAATACGAATGGAGATCGCTATGAGTATCCAAGTTTGTCTTACTTCATGGATAAACTTTAATTATAAGGAAAATGCTCGAAAGAAAGCTCTTCATGCAAATGCAAAGCATCAATATCATGCATCCCAATGTGGAGAACATTTTTGTCATGCCAATAACAAAAAGAATAGATATTATTATGAGTATCCAAGTTTGTCTAACTTCATTGATGAACTTTGACTACAAGGAAAATGATGGAAAGAAAGCTTTTCTTGCAAATCCAAAGCATTAATATCTTGTATCCGAATGTGGAGAACAATATAGTTGAGCCAAGAACAAAAAGAATAGATATTATAATGAGTATCCAAGTTTGTCTAACTTCACAGATGAACTTTGACTACAAGAAAAATGGTGGAAAGAAAGCTTTTCTTGCAAATCCAAAGCATCAACGTCGCATATCCTAATGTGGAGAACATTATTGTCATGCCAATAACAAAAAGAAAAGATATTATTATGAGTATCTAAGTATGCGTCATTTCACAGATGAACTTTGATTATAAAGAAAATGGTGGAAAGAAAGCTTTTCTTGCAAATCCAAAGCATCATATCGTGTATCCCAATGTGGAGATCATGGTTGTCATGCCAATAGCAAAAAGAATAGATATTATTATGAGTATCTACGTTTGGCTCATTTCAAGGTAGAACTTTACCTGTAAGGAAAATGGTGGAAAGAAAGCTTTTCTTCCAAATCCAAAGAAGCAATATGATGCATCCTAATGTGGAGAACATGATTGTCATGCCAATAACAAAAAGAATGGAGATTATTATGAGTATCCAAGTTTGTGTCATTCAAAGATGAACATTAATTATAATAAAAATGGTGAAAACGAAGCTTTTCTTGCAAATCCAAGGCAGCAATATCGTGTATCCCAATATGGAAAACATGATTGTCATGCCAACAACAAAAAAAAGGGAGATTGCTATGAGTATCCAAGTTTGTCTCATTCCATGGATGAACTTTGATTATGGGGAAAATGCTCAAAAGAAAGCTCTTCATGCAAATGCAAAGCATCAATATCGTCCGTCCCAATGTGGAGAACATTGTTGTCATGCCAATAACAAAAAGAATAGATATTTTTATGAATATCCAAGTTTGTCTAACTTCATGGATGAACTTTGACTACAAGGAAAATGGTGGAAAGAAAGCTTTTCTTGCAAATCCAATGCATCAACATCGCGTATCCTAATGTGGAGAACATTATCATCATGCCAACAACAAAAAGAAAAGATATTATTATGAGTATCTAAGTATGCCTCATTTCACAGAGGAACTTTGATTATAAGGAAAATGGTGGAAAGAAAACTTTTCTTGCAAATCCAAACCATCAATATCGTGTGTCTCAATGTGAGGAACATGACTGCCATGCCAATAACAAATTGAATGGAGATTATTATGAGTATCTAAATACGTCTCATTTCACGGATGAACTTTGATTATAAGGAAAATGGTGGAAAGAAAGCTTTTCTTGCAAATCCAAAGCAGCAATATCATGCATCCTAATGTGAAAAGCATGATTGCCATGCCAATAACAAAATGAATGGAGATTATTATGAGTATCCAAGTTTGTCTCATTTCACGGATGAACTTTGATCATAAGCAAAATAGTGGAAAGAAAGCTTTCCCTGCAAATCCAAAGCAGCAATATCATGTATCCCAATGCGGAGAACATGATTGCCATGCTGATAACAAAAAGAATGGAGGTTGTTTTGAGTATCCTAGTTTGTCGCATTTCATGGATGAACTTTGATTATGAAGAAAATGCTGGAAAGGGAGCTCTTCTTGCAAATCCAAAGCATCAATATTGTGTATCCCAATGTGGAGAACATTGTTGTCATGCCAAGAACAAAAAGAGTAGATTTTGTTATAAGTATATAAGTTTGTCTTATTTCACGAATGAACTTTGTTTATAAGGAAAATGGTGGAAAGAAGGCTTTTCTTGCAAATCCTAAGCACCAATATCATGCGTCCCAATGTGGAGAACATTATTGTCATGCCAATAACAAAAAGAATAGATATTATTATGAATATCCAAGTTTGTCTAACTTCATGGATGAACTTTGACTACAAGGAAAATGGTGGAAAGAAAGCTTTTCTTGCAAATCCAAAGATCAACATCGCGTATCCTAATGTGGAGAACATTATCGTCATGCCAATAACAAAAAGAAAAGATATTATTATGAGTATCTAAGTATGCCTCATTTCATAGAGGAACTTTGATTATAAGGAAAATGGTGGAAAGAAAGCTTTTCTTGCAAATCCAAAACAGCAATATCGTGTATCCCAATATAGAGAACATGATTGCCACGCCGATAACAAAAAGAATGGAGGTTGTTATGAGTATCCTAGTTTGTCGCATTTCATGGATGAACTTTGATTATGAAGAAAATGCTGGAAAGAAAGCTCTTCTTGAAAATCTGAAGCATCAATATTGTGTATCCCAATGTGGAGAACATTACTGTCACTCCAATAACAAAAAGAATAGATATTATTATGAGTATCCAAGTTTGTCGCATTTCAGAGATGAATTTTAAGTATGAGGAAAATTGTGGAAGGAAAGCTTTGTTGCAAATCCAAACGATCAATATCATGTAACCCAATGTGGAGAACATGATTGTCATGCCAAGAACAAAAAGAATAGATATTATTATGAGTATATAAGTTTGCCTTATTTCGCGAATGAACTTTGTTTATAAGGAAAATGGTGGAAAGAAGGCTTTTCTTGCAAATCCAAAGTATCAATATCGTGTATCCCAATGGGGAGAACATGATTGCCATGCCATTAACAAAAAGAATGGAGATTGTTATGAGTATCCAGTTTGTCGCATTTCAAGGATGAACTTTAATTATGAGGAGAATGCTAGAAAGAAAGCTCGTCTTGCATATCCAAAGCATCAATATTGTGGATCCCAATGTGGAGAACATTATTGTCATGCAAATAACAAAAATAATAGATATTATTATGAGTATCCAAGTTTGTCCCATTTCACGAATGAACTTTGATTATAATGAAAATTGTGGAAAAAAAGCTTTCTTGCAAATCCAAAGTAGCAATATCGTGTATCCCAATGTGGAGAACATGATTGTCGTTCCATTAACAAAAAGAATGGAGATGGTTATGAGTATCTAAGTTTATCTCGTTTCACGGATGAGCTATGATTATGAGGAGGAAAATGCTAGAAAGAAAGCTCTTCTTGCAAATCCAAAGCACAAATATTATGCATCCCAATATGGAGAACACGATTGTCATGCCAATAACAATACGAATGGAGATTGCTATGAGTATCCAAGTTTGTGTCATTTCACATATGAGCTTTGATTATAGGGAAAATGCTCGAATGAAAGCTCTTCATGCAAAGGCAAAGCATCAATATTGTGTATCCCAATATGGAGAACATTATTGTCGTGCCAATAACAAAAAGAATAGATATTATGATGAGTATCCAAGTTTGTCCTATTTCACGAATGCATTTTGAGTATGAGGAAAATTATGGAAAGAAAGATTTCTTGCAAATCCAAACAACCAACATCGTGTAACCCAATGTGGAAAACATGATTGTCATGCCAAGAACAAAAAGAATAGATATTATTATGAGTATATAAGTTTGTCCTATTTCGTGGATGAACTTTATTTATAAGGAAATTGGTGGAAAGAAGGCTTTTCTTGCAAATCCAAAGAATCAATACTGTGTATCCTAATGGGGAAAACATGATTGCCATGCCAATAACAAAAAGAGTGGAGATTGTTATGAGTATCCAAGTTTGTCGCACTTCACAGATGAACTTTAATTATGAGGAAAATGCTAGAAAGAAAGCTCTTCTTTCAAATCCAAAGCAACAATATTGTGTATCCCAATGTGGAGAACACTATTGTCATGCCAATAACAAAAGGAATAGATATTATTATTAGTATACAAGTTTGTCCCATTTCATGGATGAACTTTGATTATAAGGAAAATAGTGGAAAGAAAGCTTTCTTGCAAATCCAAAGTAGCAATATCATGTATCCCAATGTGGAGAACATGATTGTCATGCCATTAACAAAAAGAATGAAGATGGTTATGAGTATCCAAGTTTGTCTCATTTCACGGATGAGCTATGATTATGAGGAGGAAAATGCTGGAAAGAAAGCTCTTCTTGCAAATCCAAAGCATCAATATTGTGTATCCCAATGTGGAGAACATGATTGTCATGCCAATAACAATACGAATGGAGATTGCTATGAGTATCCAAGTTTGTCTTTTTTCACGGATGGACTTTGATTATGGAAAATGCTCGAAAGAAAGCTCTTCATGCAAATTCAAAGCATCAACATCGCGTATCCTAATGTGGAGAACATTATTGTCATGCCAATAACAAAAAGAAAAGATATTATTATGAGTATCTAAATTTGTGTCATTTCACAGATGAACTTTGATTATAAAGAAAATGGTGGAAAGAAAGCTTTTCTTGCAAATCCAAAGCATCAATATCGTGTATCCCAATGTGGAGAACATGGTTGTCATGCCAATAGCAAAAAGAATAGATATTATTATGAATATCTAAGTTTGGCTCATTTCATGGTAGAACTTTGCTTATAAGGAAAATGGTGGAAAGAAAGCTTTTCTTGTAAATCCAAAGCATCAATATCGTGTGTCCCAATGTGAGGAACATGACTGCCATGCCAATAAAAAAATGAATGGAGGTTATTATAAGTATCTAAATATGTCTCATTTCACGGATGAACTTTCATTGTAAGGAAAATGGTGGAAAGAAAGCTTTTCTTGCAAATCCAAAGTAGCAATATCATGCATCATAATGTGGAAAACATGATTGTCATGCCAATAACAAAAAGAATGGAGATTATTATGAGTATCCAAGTATGTGTCATTTCACGGATGAACATTGATTATAATGAAAATGGTGAAAACAAAGCTTTTCTTGCAAATCCAAGGCAGCAATATCGTGCATCCCAATATGGAAAACATGATTGTCATGCCAACAACAAAAAGAAGGGAGATTGTTATGTGTATCCATGTTTGTCTCATTTCGCGGATAAACTTTGATTATGAGGAAAATCTGGAAGGAAAGCTCTTCTTGCAAATCCAAAGCATCAATATCATGTATCCTAATGCAGAGAACATTATTGTCGTGCCAATAACAAAAAGAATAGATATTGTTTTGAGTATCCAAACTTGTCTCGCTTCACAGATGAACTTCGAGTACAAGGAAAATGGTGGAAAGAAAGCTTTTCTTGCAAATCCAAAGCATCAATATCTTGTATCCGAAAATGGAGAACAATGTTGTCCTGCCAATAACAAAATGAATAGATATTATTATGAGTATCTAAGTTTGTCTCATTCCACGGATGAACTTTGTTTATAAGGAAAATGGTGGAAAGCAAGCTTTTCTTGCAAATCCAAAGCATCAATATCGTGTATCCCAATGTGGAGAACATGATTGTCATGCCAATAACAAAAAGAATAGATATTATTATGAGTATCTAAGTTTGTCACATTCCATGGTTGAACTTTGATCATGAGGAAAATGGTGGAAAGAAAGATTTTCTTGGAAATCCAAAGCGTCAATATCGTGTATCCCAATGTGAAGAACATGATTGCCATGCCAATAACAAAATGAATGGAGATTATTATGAACATCCAAGTTTGTCTCATTTCATGGATGAACTTTAATCATAAGCAAAATAGTAGAAAGAAAGCTTTTCCTACAAATCCAAAGCAGCAATATCGCGTATCCCAATGCGGAGAACATGATTGCCATGCCGATAACAAAAAGATTGAAGGTTGTTATGATTATCCTAGTTTGTTGCATTTCACGAATGAACTTTGATTATGAGGAAAATGCTGGAAAGAAAGCTCTTCTTGCAAATCCAAAGCATTAATGTTGTGCATCCCAATGTCGAGATCATTATTGTCATGCCAATAACAAAAAGAATAGATATTATTATGAGTATCCAAGTTTGTCGCATTTCACGAATGAATTTTCAGTATGAGGAAAATTATGGAAAGAAAGCTTTCTTGCAAATCCAAATGATCAATATCGTGTAACCCAATATGGAGAACATGATTGTCATGCCAAGAACAAAAAGAATAGATATTATTATGAGTATATAAGTTTGTCTTATTTCATGAATGAACTTTGTTTATAAGGAAAATGGTGGAAAAAAGGCTTTTCTTGCAAATCCAAAGCATCAATATCATGTATCCCAATGGGGAGAACATGATTGCCATGCCAATAACAAAAAGAACGGAGAGTGTTATGAGTATCCAAGTTTGTCTAATTTCACGGATGAACCTTAATTATGAGGAAAATGCTAAAAGGAAAGCTCTTCTTGCATATCGAAAGCATCGATATTATGTATCCCAATGTGGAGAACATTAATGTCATGCCAATAACAAAAAGAATAGATATTATTATGAGTATCCAAGTTTGTCCCATTTCACGGATGAACTTTAATTATAATGAAAATTGTGGAAAAAAAGCCTTCTTGCAAATCCAAAGTAGCAATATCGTGTATCCCAATGTGGAGAACATGATTTTCATGCCATTAACAAAACGAATGGAGATGGTTATGAGTATCCAAGTTTATCTCATTTCACGGATGAGCTATGATTATGAAAAGGAAAATGCTGGAAAGAAAGCTCTTCTTGCAAATCCAAAGCATCAATATTGTGTATCCCAATGTGGAGAACATGATTGTCATGCCAATAACAATATGAATGGAGATTCCTACGAGTATCCAGGTTCGTCTCATTTCACAAATGAACTTTTATTCTGGGGAAAATGCTCGAAAGAAAGCTCTTCATGCAAATGCAAAGCATCAATATCGCGCATCCCAATGTGGAGAACATTATTGTCATGCCAATAACAAAAAGAATAGATATTATTATAAGAATCCAAGTTTGTCTCATTTCACAGATGAACTTTGATTATAAGGAAAATGGTGGAAAAAAAGCTTTTCTTGCAAATCCAAAGCATCAATATCATGTATCCCAATATGGAGAATATGGTTGTCATGCCAATAGCAAAAAGAATAGATATTATTATGAGTACCTAAGTTTGGCTCATTTTGTGGCAGAACTTTGATTATAAGGAAAGTGGTGGAAAGAAAGCTTTTCTGGCTAAGCCAAAGTAGCAATATCGTGCATCCCAATGTGGAGAACATGATTGTCATGCCAACAACAAAATGAATGGAGATTATTATGAGCATCCAAGTTTGTCTCATTTCACGAATAAACTTTGATTATAATCAAAATGGGGGAAATAAAGCTTTTCTTGCAAATCCAAAGTAGCAATATCATGTATCCCAATGTGGAGAACATGATTGTCATGCCAACAACGAAAAGAATGGAGATTGTTAGGTGTATCCAGGTTTATCTCATTTAATGGATGAACTTTGATTATGAGGAAAATGCTGGAAAGAAGGCTCTTCTAGCAAATCCAAACAATCAATATCGTGTATACCAATGTGGAGAACATTACTGTCATGCCAATAACAAAAAGAATAGATATTATTATGAGTATCCAAGTTTGTCCCATTTCGTGGATGAACTTTGATTATAAGGAAAATTATGGAAAGAAAGCTTTCTTGCAAATCCAAGGCAACAATATCATGTATCCCAATGTGGAGAACATGACAGTCATGCCAATAACAAAAAGAATGGAGATGGTTATGAGTATCCAGGTTTGTCTCATTTCACGGATGAACTATGATTATGAGGAGGAAAATGCGGGAAAGAAAGCTCTTATTGGAAATCTAAAGCAACAATATCGTGTATCCTAATGTGGGGTACATGATTGTCATCATGCCAATAACAATATGAATGGAGATTGTTATAGGTATCCAAGTTTGTCTCATTTCATGGATGAACTTTGATTATAAGGAAAATGCTTGAAAGAAAGCCCTTCTTGCAAATGCAAAGCATCAATATCGTGCATCCTAATGTGGAGAACATTATTGTTCTGCCAATAACAAAAAGAATAGATATTTTTTATGAGTATCCAAGTTTGTCTCACTTCACAGATGAACCTTAACTACAAGGAAAATGGTGGAAAGAAAACTTTTCTTGCAAATCCAAAGCATCAGTATCATTTATCCCAATGTGGAGAACATCATTGTCGTGCCAATAACAAAAAGAATAGATATTATTATAGGTATCCAAGTTTGTCTCATTTCACGGATGAACTTTGACAATGAGGAAAAAGGTGGAAAAAAAGCTTTTCTTGCAAATCCAAAGTATCAGTATCGCATATCCTATTGTGGAGAACATTATTGTCATGCCAGGATCAAAAAGAATAGATATTTTTATGAGTTTCTAAGTTTGTCTCATTTCACGGATGAACTTTGATTATAAGGAAAATGGTGGACAGAAAACTTTTCTTCCGAATCCAAAGCAGCATTATCTTGCATCCCAATGTGGAGAATGTGATTGTCATGCCAATAACAAAAAGAATGGAGATTATTATGAGTATCCAAGTTTGTCTCATTTCACGGATGAACTTTGATTATAATGAAAATGGTGGAAACAAAGCTTTCCTTACAAATCCAAAGCAGCAATATAATGTATCCCAACGTGGAGAACATGATTGTCATGCTAACAACAAGAAGAATGGAGATTGTTGTGTACCCAAGTTTATCTCATTTCACGGATGAACCTTGATTATAAGGAAAATGCTGGAAAGAAAGCCCTTCTTGCGAATCCAAAGCATCAATTTCGTGTATCCCAATGTGGAGAACATTATTGTCGTGCCAATAGCAAAAAGAATAGATATTATTATGAGTATCCAAGCTTGTCTCACTTCACGGATGAACTTTGACTACAAAGAAAATGGTGGAAAGAAAGCTTTTCTTGCAAATCCAAAGCATCAATATCGTGTATCCCAATGTGAAGACCATGATTTCCATGCCAATAACAAAATGAATGGAGATTATTATGAGTATCCAAGCTTGTCTCACTTCACGGATGAACTTTGACTACAAGGAAAATGGTGGAAAGAAAGGCTTTCTTGCAAATCCAAAGCATCAATATCTTGTAGTCAAATGTGGAGAACAAAATTGTCATGCCAATAACAAAAAGCATAGATATTATTATAAGTATCTAAGTTTGTCTTATTCCACGGATGAACTTTGTTTATAAGGAAAATGGTGGAAAGAAAGCTTTTCTTGCAAATCCAAACCATCAATATTGTGCATCCCAATATGGAGAACATGATTGTCATGCTGATAACAAAAAGAATAGATATTATTTTGAGTATCTAAGTTTCTCTCATTTCATGGTTGAACTTTGATTATAAGGAAAATGGTGGAAAGAAAGATTTTCTTACAAATCCAAAGCATCAATATCGTGTATCCCAATGTGAAGAACATGATTTCCATGCCAATAACAAAATGAATGGAGATTATTATGAGTATCCAAGTTTGCCTCATTTCACGGAAAAACTTTGATCATAAGCGAAATGGTGGAAAGAAAGCTTTTCTTGCAAATCCAAAGTAGCAGTATCGTGTATCCCAATATGGAGAACCTAATTGCCATGGCGATAACAAAAAGAATGGAGATTGTTATGAGTATCCTAGTTTGTCGCATTTCACGGATGAACTTTGATTATTAGGAAAATGCTGGAAAGCAAGCTCTTCTTGCAAATCCAAAGCCTCAATATTGTGCATCCTAATGTGGAGAACATTGTTATCATGCCAATAACAAAAAGAATAGATATTATTATGACTATCCAAGTTTGTCCCATTTCAAGGATGAATTTTGAGTATAAGGAAAATTATGGAAAGAAAGCTTTCTTGCAAATCCAAATGACCAATATCGTGTAACCCAATGTGGAGAACATGATTGTCATGCCAAGAACAAAAAGAATAGATATTATTATGAGTATCTATGTTTGTCTTATTTCGTGGATGAACTTTATTTATAAGGAAAATGGTGGAAAGAAATTTTTTCTTGCAAATCCAAAGCATCAATATTGTGTATCCAATGGGGAGAACATGATTGCCATGCCAATAACAAAAAGAATGGAGATTGTTATGAGTATCCAGGTTTGTCGCATTTCACGGATGAACTTTAATTATGAGGAAGATGCTGGAAAGAAAGCTCTTCCTGCAAATCCAAAGCATCAATATTGTGTACCCCAATGAGAAGAACATTATTGTCATACCAATGACAGAAAAAATAGATATTATTATGAGTATCCAAATTTGTCCCATTTCACGGATGAACTTTGATTGTAAGGAAAATTGTGGAAAGAAAGCTGTCTTGCAAAGGCAAAGTAGCAATATCATGTACCCCAATGTGGAGAACATAATTGTCATTCCAATAACAAAAAGAATGGAACTGGTTATGAGTATCCAAGTTTGTCTCATTTCACTGATGAGCTATGATTATGAGGAGGAAAATGCTGGAAAGAAAGCTCTTCTTGTAAATCCAAAGCATCAATATTGTGTATCCCAATGTCGAGAACATGATTGCCATGCCAATAACAATACGAATGGAGATTGCTATGAGCATCGAAGTTTGTCGCATTTCACGGATAAACTTTGATTGTGGGGAAAATGCTCGGAAGAAAGCTTTTCATGCAAATGCAAAGCATCAATATCGTGTATCCCAATGTGGAGAACATTATTGTCGTGCCAATAACAAAAAGAATAGATATTATTATGAGTATCCAAGTTTGTCTCGCTTCATGGAGGAACTTTGACTACAAGGAAAATAGTGGAAAGAAAGCTTTTCTTGCAAATCCAAAGCATCAACATCTTGCATCCGAATATGGAGTACATTATTGTCATGCCAATAACAAAAAGAAAAGATATTCTTATGAGTATCTAAGTATGCCTTATTCCATAGATGAACTTTGATTATAAGGAAATTGGTGGAAAAAAAGCTTTTCCTGCGAATCCAACGCATCAATTTCATGTATCCCAATGTGGAGAACATGGTTGTCATGCCAATAGCAAAAAGAATAGATACTATTATGAGTATCTAAGCTTGGCTCATTTCATGGTGGAACTTTGATTATAAGGAAAATGGTGGAAAAAAAGCTTTTCTTGCTAAACTAAAGCAGCAATATCATGTATCCCAATGTGGAGAACATGATTGTCATGCCAACTATGAGCATCCAAGTTTCTCTCATTTCATGGATGAACTTTGATTGTAATGAAAATGGTGGAAACAAAGCTTTTCTTGCTAAACCAAAGCAGCAATATCATGTATCCTAATGTGGAGAACATGATTGTCATGCCAACAACAAAAAGAATGGAGATTGTTATGTGTATCCAAGTTTATCTCATTTCACGAATGAACTTTGCTTATGAGGAAAATGCTGGAAAGAAGGCTCTTCTTCCAAATCCAAAGCATCAATATCGTGTATACCAATATGGAGAACATTACGGCCGTGCCAATAACAAAAGGAATAGATATTATCATGAGTATCCAGGTTTGTCCGATTTCACGGATGAACTTTGATTATAAGAAAATTATGGAAAGAAAGCTTTCTTGCAAATCCAAGGCAGTAATATCGTGTATCCCAATGTGGAGAACATGATTGTCATGCCAATAACAAAAAGAATGGAGATGGTTATGAGTATCCAAGTTTATCTTATTTCACGGATGAGCTATGATTATAAGGTGGAAAAGGCTGGAAAGAAAGCTTTTCTTGCAAATCCAAAGCATCAATATTGTGTATCCCAATGTGGAGAACATAATTGTCGTGCTGATAACAAAAAGAATAGATATTCTTATGAGTATCCAAGTTTGTCTCATTTCATGGTTGAACTTTGATTATAAGGAAAATGGTGGAAAGAAAGATTTTCTTGCAAATCCAAAGCATCAATATCATGTATCCTAATGTGAAGAACATGATTTCCATTCCAATAGCAAAATGAATGGAGATTATTATAGGTATCCAGGTTTGTCTCATTTCATGGATGAACTTTGATCATAAGTGAAATGGTGGAAAGAAAGCTTTTCTTGCAAATCCAAAGAGCAGTATCGTGTATCCCAATGTGAAGAACATGATTGCCACGGCGATATCAAAAAGAATGGAGGTTGTTATAAGTATCCTAGTTTGTTGTATTTCACGGATGAACTTTGATTATGAGGAAAATGCTAGAAAGAAAGCTCTTCTTGCAAATCCAAAGCATCAATATTGTGTATCCTAATATGGAGAACATTATTATCGTGCCAATAAGAAAAGGAATAGATATTATTATGGGTTTCCAAGTTTGTCCCATTTCAAGGATGAATTTTGAGTATGAGGAAAATTGTGGAAAGAAAGCTTTCTTGCAAATCCAAATGATCAATATTGTGTAACCCAATGTGGACAACATGATTGTCATGCCAAGAACAAAAAGAATAGATATTATTTGAGTGTCTATGTCTGTCTTATTTCGTGGATGAACATTGTTTACAAGGAAAATGGTGGAAAAAAATTTTTTCTTGCAAATCCAAAGCATCAATATCGTGTATCCCAATGAGGAGAACATGATTGCCATGCCAATAACAAAAAGAATGGAGCTTGTTATGAGTATCCAGGTTTGTCGCATTTCATAAATGAACTTTAATTATGAGGAAAATGCTGGAAAGAAAGCTTTTCTTGCAAATCCAAAGCATCAATATTGTGTATCCCAATGAATAGAACATTATTGTCATGCCAATAACAAAAAGAATAGATATTATTATGAGTATCCAAGTTTGTCCCATTTCACGGATGAACTTTGATTGTAAGGAAAATTATGGAAAGAAAGCTTTCCTGCAAATGCAAAGTAGCAATATCAGGTACCCCAATGTGGAGAACATGATTGTCATTCCAATAACAAAAAGAATAGAGATGGTTATGAGTATCCAAGTTTATCTCATTTCATGGATGAGCTATGGTTATGAGGAAGAAAAGGCTAGAAAGAAAGCTCTTCCTGCAAATCCAAAGCATCAATATTACGTATCCCAATGTGGAGAAAATGATTGTCATGCCAATAACAATACGAATGGAGATTGCTATGAGTATCCAAGCTTGTCTCATTTCACGGATGAACATTGATTATGGGGAAAATGCTCGAATGAAAGCTCTTCATGCAAAGGTAAAGCATCAATATCGTGTATCCCAATGTGGAGAACATTATTGTCATGCCAATAACAAAAAGAATAGATATTATTATGAGTATCCAAGTTTGTCTTACTTCACGGATGAACTTTAACTACAAGGAAAATGGTGGAAAGAAAGCTTTTCTTGCAAATCCAAAGCATCAACATCGCGTATCCTAATGTGGAGAACATTACTGTCACGCCAATAACAAAAAGAAAAAATATTATTATGAGTATTTAAGTATGCGTCATTTCACAGTTGAACTTTGATTAGAAGGAAAATGGTGGAAAAAAAGCTTTTCGTGCAAATCCAAAGCATCAGAATCATGTATCCCAATGTGGAGAACATGGTTGTCATGCAAATAGCAAAAAGAGTAGATATTATTACGAGTATCTAAGTTTGGCTCATTTCATGGTAGAACTTTGATTCTAAGGAAAATGGTGGAAAGAAAGCTTTTCTTGCAAATCCAAAGCATCAATATTATGTATCCCAAGGTGAGGAACATGATTGCCATGCCAATAACAAAGTGAATGGAGAATATTATGAGTATCTGAGTTTGTCTTATTTCATGGCTGAACTTTGATTATAATGAAAATGGTGGAAACAAAGCTTTTCTTGCAAATCCAAAGCAGCAATACCATGTATCCCAATGTGGGGAACATGATTGTCATGCCAACAACAGAAAGAATGGAGATTGTTAGATGTATCCAAGTTTGTCACATTTCATGGATGAACTTTGATTATGAGGAAAATGCTCGAAAGAAAGCTCTCCTTGCAAATGCAAAGCATCAATATCGTGTATCCCAAGTGGAGAACATTATTGTCATGCCAATAACAATAAGAATAGATATTATTACGGGTATCCAAGTCTGTCTAACTTCACGGATGAGCTTTGACTATGAGGAAAATGATAGAATGAAAAATTTTCTCGCAAATCCAAAGCATCAACATCGCGGATCCTGAAGTGGAAACATTATTGTCAGGCCAATAACAAAAAGAATAGATATTATTATGAGTATCTAAGTTTGCCTTATTTCATGAATGAACTTTGATTATAAGGAAAATGGTGGAAAGAAAGCTTATCTTGCTAAACCAAAGCAGCAATATCGTGTATCCCAATGTGGAGAACATGATTGTCATGCCAACAACAATAAGAATGGAGATTATTATGAGCATCCAAGTTTGTCTCATTTCACGGATGAACTCTGATTATAATGAAAATGGTGGAAACAAAGCTTTTCTTGTAAATCCAAAGCAGCAATATCATGTATCCCACTGTGGAGAACATGATTGTCATGCCAACAACAAAAAGAATGAAGATTGTTATGTGTACCCAAGTTTGTCTCATTTCACAGATGAACCTTGATTATAAGGAAAATGCTGGAAAGAAAGCTCTTCTTGCAAATCCAAAGCATCAATATCGCGTATACCAATGTGAAGAACATTATTGTCACGCCAATAACAAAAAGAATAGATATTACTATGAGTATCCAAGTTTGTCTCACTTCACGGATAAACTTTGACTACAAGGAAAATGGTGGAAAGAAAGCTTTTCTTGCAAATCCAAAGCATCAATATCGCGTATCCCAATGTGTAAAACATTATTGTCATGCCAATACCAAAAAGAATAGATACTATTATAAGTATGTAAGTTTGTCTCATTTCACGGATGAACTTTATTTATAAGGAAAATGGTGGAAAGAAACTTAACTTGCAGATCCAACGCATCAATATCGTGTATCCCAACGTGGAGTACATGATTGTCGCGCCAATAACAAAAAGAATAAATATTATTATGAGTATCAAAGTTTGTCTCATTTCATGGATGAACTTTGATTATAAGGAAAGTGGTGGGAAGAAAGCTTTTCTTGCAAATCCAAAGTAGCAATATCGTGTATCCCAAAGTGGAGAACATGTTTGTTGTGCCAACAACAAAAAGAGTGGAGATTATTATGAGTATCCAAGTTTGTCTCATTTCATGGATGAACTTTGATCATAAGGGAAATGGTGGAAAGAAAGCTTTTCTTGCAAATCCAAAGTAGCAATATCATGTATCCCAATGTGGAGAACATGATTGTC
>JAQSVH010172935.1:9546-21575 GCA_029448705.1 Adansonia digitata
TTGTACATAGAATTTTAATTAAGTTTTCAAATTAAACTTGTAAATGCGAATTTTTAGGAAGCTTTTATAATATATCGGTAATAAATTTTTAAGAAAAACATTCATTAAAAATATATAATACTAAAAAAACTAAATTAAATTAAAAAAATAACTCAACACCACGTAAAGCCTTTTGCAAAAGATTAGTTGTCATCTTTTGGTTTACAAAATAATTTTAAATGGTTAAAATTTTTAAAAAATAAAGATAAGTATCGATATAGGTATTGATATTTCACAAACAGAACTAAATGAAACCTTTCAGGGCCTTAAAGTATCAATATTTTAGGAAATATATGGGTATTTTAAGGTAAAGTATTGATACTTTATCCCTAATGCATCGTTACTTTTCAAAACCCTTTCTGCTAAAGTATCCATACGATATTGATACTTTAATGCAAAATTGGGCATTTTAGGTCCAATTTTTAAGTTTTCAATAGCTTTTTTTTTCCTTTTTAATCATTCCAAATGACTTTGAATCATACTTTAATCAAGTAAAATGTTTTTAATTAACCTTTTTACACTTAGGTTTTTAACACGAAATTTTAAATTAAGTTTGTTACATATAAAATATACAATTGAACTTTTGTACATAGAATTTTAATTAAGTTTTCAAATTAAACTTGTAAATGCGAATTTTTAGGAAGCTTTTATAATATATCGTTAATAAATTTTTAAGAAAAATAGTCATTAAAATTATATAATACTAAAAAACTAAATTAAATTAAAAAATAACTCACCACCAGGTAAAGCCTTGTGCAAAAGATTAGTTGTCATCTTTTGGTTCACAAAATAACTTGGCAAGAAAAAAAAAAGGAAAAAAAATTGAAAAAAAAAAACCTAAACTGGCTGAATGGCCATAAAGCCATGAGAAAAAAAAAGTCATCATCTTGGAAACTTAAGAACAAAGGTACAAGCCATAGAGAGGGAAAGAGAGGGAGAGATGTGAGGTTAGGAAAAGGAAAGGAAAATAGAGAAGAAAAATGAAGAAAAGTATAAAGAAAAAGAGAAAAATGAGAATCTTTATTCTGATAAGGCAACTAATCACGTTGTTCTTGTTGTTGTTTTCTTTTCTTTGTTTAATTATTTTCATGTTCATATCTAACTTGATTTCTCTTCAAAATTTTCATTTTATTTTTAAAGTAATTTGGTGGTTTTCCTTTATTTCCAAGCTTTGATGACTTTAAGTTGAACTTAGGTGATGATTGAGCTTATAGTGCAAAAACCTATTTTAAAGGCCAAACTTTAAACTACCATATTTTTAAATTATTTTTAAGATTATTGGCTTGTTTATTATGTTTAAATTTGACATGAAATATTTTTTTGTTATTGTTATTATTTTAATTTATGTTAATTGATTTTTGTTATTTAAGTTTTTGGTGTGTACTTTATTTCCATGCTCGTTGTTTAAACTGATGCTATTTATTTTATTTTTGTGATCATTGTCAATGTTCCACCACGTGCCTGGCCTTTACAAACTTTAGACAATCCAAAGGGCCAAAGTGCGCTCGATTTAAAAAATATTTTGATGTTTGACATAAAGGAGTAACAGACCGTTGGATGAATCGCTCATCTGACTAGTCTTGGATAGCCACCACGAAGTGGCCATAAACATGGAGTCGCTACCGATCATTTTAATGTTAGGCATGACTGGATGCCTATTGAAAATAATACCAAAGATTTGTTATTTTGGATTCGGGAGTTAATTATGTGTGAGGAAGGATTAGCACCCCCACGACGCCCGAAAATCAGTACCATCTAACTATATCTTACTTAAATCTCAGTTTCCTTGGTTCCATTTTTATCATTATTTAAATATAATTCCCTCTAATGTATGAAATTTTGTAAAGATATGAGTTCGGGTTTTAATGAAAATTTTTATCACCTATGCAGCTTGGAGAGGTAAGGAACATAGGGGTTTTTGATGAAAATGATTTTCGGATTTTTTTAAAAAAAAATCAAATATTTCATGTCTGGCATTGGAGAAATACCGACACGAGATACCATTTTATGATTTCGAAAATAATTTTTAAAGCATGAATACTCGAGCTCCCTACAAGAGGAAACATATTAGCAAGATAAGAAAGAAAACAATAAATAAATCCCTACAAAAATAAACACACAAAATATGTAAAAAAATAATGATGGTAAAAATTATCTCATAGTTGTCTGCGATTATTAATGAATAACTGAGATGACAATTTTGAGACTTAATCAGGTTCGGTGAAAATTTAAGGAGAAAAAGGTTTCAATGACTTAAGAGGGAGAAAAGCTTGGATTATGTAAGAAATATGAAGAGCAGAGTTGGAGTATCCCCTCAGAAGAGTAGGGTTAGAGTATCCTCCAGAATGGAAGTTTGATATTGGATTTGAAGTAAAAAATGGGGTTGGAGTATCCCCTCAGAGTAGTGGGGTTAGAGTATCCTGAAAATAGAAATTTGATGTCATTTTAAGGTAAAAGCAGGGTTGGAGTATCCCCTCAAATTAATGAGTTAGGGTATCCCTGAAAATGAAAATTCGACACCATTTTAAGGTAAAAGCAGAGTTGAAGTATCCCCTCAGAGTAATGGGGTTAGAGTATCCCCGAAAATGGAAATTTTTAATGTCATTAGGAAAGGGTCTTTTTTTTTGGATAAAGGGATCCTTGAAAATTAGGAGCCAAAGGTTTGGCTAAAATATTCCTCTTTTGTTTAGCCTTGGTCCAAATCAAGGGGGTTTAGGTAATGGGAATGAGCCGAGTAAATCATGAGGCGTTCGAAGGCCTCAATAAAAGCATTTCAAAAACTGGGTTAGAAAAAGAGGATAGTGTTGCATTGTTTCTCTTCCCAAATTTATTTTGAGCTTATCCGGAGGTCTCAGGGGCTAAACGAGATAACTCGATGAAGATTAATGTAAAAATATTCCAAAAATCCTAGGAAATCACTTTCTAGGCAGAATTAATTTTTAAATTTCAACTTGACTCAACATTGGTAGCATGTACAGGTAAATGTATGATGGACTTTAAAAAATCATTTTGGATTCATCCAGAACTGTTAAAATGCGAATAATACCTTTCCGGAAAGGGAATTTCATGAAATCTATGGGAAAAATATTCAAAGGATTCAAAATGTTGTTTGCTGGGCCGAAACAGCCTAAATAGTAGACTGCTCGTGGATCTAAGGGTTCTAGACAGTAAAGATTCAAAAAATCATAAATATTTCATCCTAGATGATTTGAAGCTAAATGAGATATTGTTGGAAAGGTAATTCTAAATCCTTCAAGGGAAAAATACCAATACATTCTGGTTAAATCATTTTTTATTTTTAAATAATTTTTCAAAACCAGACCATCGTGCTGCCAAAACAAAATAGTGGAGGTGTTCGATATTTTTGGTTTTTATTGGGTTGAGCTTGGGCCATGGATGTTCGAACATCTGTAACTGAGGTGAGGGGTTGACATGGGCATCATGAGTTCATTCCACAGTCCCAGAGTATTTTGTGATGATGGAATAACCTATTGACCATGCATCATGAGGGTGTTTGGCTATGGACCAACGGTTCACATTTTTCAACGAAAAGACTTCATTTCATTTTTTTGAAAACCAGTATTCCTATACTTATTCTTCCATGAATCCAGAACAGAATATTTGCTTTGCCCCTAAGGTTGGAAGGCCAACTTCATAAAAATCTTAAGCTTATGTTATTCTCCATGTGTGAAAGATAGCATGTGCTTAACTTGGAGTTTTTTTTTTAAAATCGGGTTTTCTAGCATTCAAACAAGCATCTTAATACAAGCAAAGTGCCACAAACATAATATAGAACATAGAGAACATATAGGCACAAGAAAAGATGACATTTTTCATAGAAAAGATAAAAACAATGCATGGAGATGATAGATAAATGCATGAACATACCTAGGATGAACATGTTTAAAAAAGACTTTGCTAAAAAAGGCATTTTTATTTCATAGAACTTATCAAGCTGCTAGGAATGTATGGGCATCCTTATGATGTGTTAAGATGCATATTTTAAACACAAGATGAAGGCATGAATATGGAAGGAACATGGAAAGAAGTGCATGGATAAAGGCTGTTCTGGTGATGAAAATGCAAAGGAGCATGCTTAGTTGACCAACAACATGTAGGCACCAAGAAAAACATCAAGATCCTAAACTACCACAACCAAAGCCACAAAAATGGTTGAAAGTCCTAGGGTGACCATAAAAGCATAAAAAGAGTTTACTAAGATGATGTTAATGACAAAGCAGAAAATATAAAGATCAAGGTAGAGGGTACATACTAAAAACCTGAACTTTCCTTTCTCTTGGAACAGTGGCTATAGGCTCAATTTCTTTCTTCTCTTTGCTATTATTTAGCAATAAAAAGATGAAAAGAAGTAGCTTTTTGGTGGTATGGTTGATGGTGAGGCTTTTTAAGGATCAAAATATGTGTAAAGTTGGGTTCTTGAAGGTTTTACAGTAGTGGTTTGGGGTAGCTACGAGAATGGAGTATGAAAGTCAATGAAACAATGTCTTTGAAAGTGTTTTTGGGGTTGAGAATGGCTAAAGGATTTGTGGGGATGATGAAGAGTTTTCTGGGATTACAGAAGAGTTTTTTGATAGCTGGGAGCCTTTTTCTTTTTTCTTTTTCTTTTTTTAAAGGTAGCTGGTTCTTCCTTTATCTTCATGCTCAACCAATGGCTTTAAAAGATAAACTAAGGGAATTGTTAGGTTTTCTTCTTTGCCCAAGGAGACATCTAAGTAACATGCCCAGTCTACCCCATTGTATTGATTCTGCCATGCTGAAAAACAAATCAGAAAGGCTGCCACAGCCTCTCAATTGCTAATATGCCTACCACCCTCTTTACCACCATATCTCTTGTAAAAATGACATTTGGCATTGGTTACTTGGGCCCTAAACTTGTTTAAATCTGGTCATTGGCTAAAGCCAAGGTTTGTAATGCTTTATGATGGTTTCTTCGTGCTAAAAACATGTTTGAGTCAGATTTTTGAAGGTAGAAAAATTGTTCAAGCAAGGCAAAATGCCTTACTGTGTCGATACAAAGCATGTTGTATCAATGCACAAGGTAATTTTTTCTTGAGTATCGATACAAAAAGGTGTCTATCAATACTAAAAAAAATTATTTCCAGTCTTGAGACTTTAGAGCCCTGTATCGATACTTCATGGACCTGTATCGATACTCCATGGACCTGTATCGATACTCATGCTTGTGTATCGATACATTTCACCAAAAATCATAAATTTAGCTACTACCAAGACTTGTATCGATACAATCATGCTAGGCATCGATACCACACCTTAGGTACCGATACCAAACCCTCATGTATCGATATTGCAGATGGAAATTCAAAATTTTAGTAACATGAAAGCCTTATGATAGTGTTTAAGCACCCATATGACCCGCACATACCTTAGGTTCCTCGAGTTGTCTTATTTTGCTCACAAAGAGATGAAAATTGGCTTGCGTACTCACCTGAACGACTCAAATGACACCTAAAAATAACCTTTGATGCCTCGTTTTTGCATTTTTCTCTAAGGCGTTCCACAAGCATTTTAGACCTTTCCCAAAAAGAACTTTGTTCCCGGGCAACCTTTATTTCTATCTTTTTTTATTATGTCACCTTTTACCTAACTTCCAAGATACCAAAAACTAGTTTGGACAAAATGAGATGTCTACAATCATAGTTTGTTGTCATCTTGGTTGTTCATATTAAAGAAATTTTCAAAGTGAAATTAGGTTTTAAGCTTAGTTTCACCCATGATATTTTTTTCATATTTTTGTAATCGAAAAAATCATGTTTTAGACACTTGTCCTACCTTGGTGAACCTACCTGGAAAATTTTGATCATTTTCTAAATCAAACATACATTTTAGGTATTTGGCTAAACTTAGAGTCAAAATCGAGACACCTAGGTCAAAATCGAGTCAACTAGCTCCTATCGATCCACTGCATTAAAATCTAGTCCTTAAGGTCATATTAGCACTTCCATGTCAAAATAATCGAGTCTTTAAGGTCATATTAGCACTTCCATGTCAAAATATATCCCTTAAGGTCATTTTAAAAACTCCCATCCAAAACAACGTCCGTAGGGTTGTGTTAGTACGTCCACGTCAAAATCAAACTTTTGAGGCTATTTTGGTATTTTTAGGTCATATTAGTACTTCTATGTCAAAATATGCCCACGAAGGTCATTTAGGAAATTTCCATCCAAAATTGGATCCTTACAATCATGTTGGACTTTAATGTCAAAACCAAACCTTTTGGCCATTTTGATACTTTTAGGGTCCTATTAGTACTTTTATGTTAACACATGTCTTTTAAAGTCATTGTAGACACCTAATTTTATCCAGGTGCCTTTTAAACAAACCATGCCCAATTAAAGACTTATAGATAAAATGCACCCATCTCTCTTTCCTAAACCAAAATTTGACATATTGGGACTTAATTAGAAGGTGATAAAAAAAATTAAGCTTACCGAGTGTCATGGTGCCAGGGGAAAATTTTTTTAAGGAAGGTTTGAAATGGCAAGGGTACATATTAAAAAAAATGTCATTTTTGTGAAAGTCATGAAGATCATTTCATTAATGAATCAACACATCATCCTGTTTTGGTCGTTCCAGGCTTGGATATGTGTTATATCAATATAAGGCCATATTATGTCAATACAATGCTCATTGCATCGATACATGCTTATTGTATCGATACAAGCAATATTGAATCGATTAAATATTGGGTTTTTCATGGATTTTTGGTTTTGACAGCACTTGTATCTAAACAACGTGAAAATTTTCCTCACGAATAAGTTTTTTTTTACTTAAGTTTTCTTACATTTCTTCTTTCTATTGGCCTTGGAACACTTCATAACCATACAAGAGGTCCTTCACAAACATTTTATGTTGAAACATAGGCATGAGAACTTGATGCAAGAGCATTAATAATTAGGAGTTCTATTTCATTTTAAATTCTATTGAAATAAAGAAATCCATTTAGATCTATATTTAGGATTCTAGTTTAATTAGATTATTGTTTAGGATTAGAGTTTTAGTTTGGATAAGTTTTATGATTAAGCTTAATTAGTATTCTACTAGGAATACTAAATCTAGTAGGAGTAGGAGTTATAGCCTATATATATGCCTCTAGGGAGTTGTCGCAAATAATTCCATTATTATTTTATTATTCTATCTAAAAGGTTTCTTTCTAGAACCTAAATATCTCTACAACATTATTTTTTTGATTATTTTTAATTCTCTTATGTTTTAGCCATTCCTATCCTCTCCACTCTACATCAATTTAGTATAAGAGCCATGGCAGGATGTGCAAGGGGCTGTGGAAAAGGGAATCACAAATAACAAATAGAGTTAATCGAGTTAAGCCATATGGTGGAGGATTTTTCGTAAGCTATACAAGCTTTGCAGCGACAAATAGATATGGGAGCCCGATAGATATACCAGAAAGTGACCACAATCCATTTAACCTGGCAAAAGGTAGTCTTGAAGATGTTTTAGATTTTCCATAATGCTAGACCTACAAAGTTTATAGTACGATACAAATTGGAAGATCGATTATTGCATGCTCTTGAGTTAACAGGAGGAGGAGCAAAGATCCAAGTAGATGACTTCCATGTGGAGTTACATGTAAAAGATTATTTGGATTGGGAAGCCACTGTTGAGAATTACTTTGAGTGGAAACCGATGGCTAAACCTAGGAAAGTACTCTTTGTGAAGCTTAAGTTGAAAAGTGCAACACTTCAATGGTGGAAGAGAGTTAAAGAACAATGAGCACGTCAAGGGACGAAAAAAAATAGCAATTGGGAACATATGAAAAGCAAATTATCGAAGCAGTTTTGCTACCAAATTATGCCATGGAACTATATAAAAAGTTACATTTACTTGGGAATGGAAGGACAGTTGAACACTACACCTCTGATTTCAACATTTTATCTATTAGATTAGGATTAAATGCAACTAATAAGCATTTAACGTCTCGTTATATTGCTGGTTTAGATCAAAGTATTAGAGATGAGCTAGGGTGGTTCGTATTTTCACCTTAGAGGATGCATGCCAATATACCCCACAAGCTGAAAATTGTGTATTACACTATAGTGCAAGGAAGCCTTTATTTGGTGAGACTTTTAGCTCTTCTCAAGGCAATTTTAGGAGTAAAAAGGAATTTTCAACCAATAAAGTTAGTAGAGGGAAACGTAATAGGAACTGATAAGGTTAACAAATGAAAGAAGGTTCAAGGCAGTATCCAACCCAACATTAGAAGGTTGAGTAACGAATCTCAAATCAGATGCTTTAGTTGTGGAAAAAGTAGGCATGCTTCCTATAACTATCCTAAAAGAAGGGTGAATTTAGTTGAACTTGATGATGAAGATCAAGAACAACCTGATCAGGTCTATGATGAGTATGTTAAGGATGAAAAGGAAATAGTTATACACCCAGCACAAGGAGAATCTTTGATGCACAGAAGGGTTATGACTATGACCAGCCAAGATGATAGAGAGGATTAGAGGAGGAAAAGTTTATTTAGGACACGTGTTAGGTGTGGAGATAATGTGTGTAATGCCATTATCGATGGGGGTAGCTCAAAAAACTAAGTTTCTAAAGAAACTATGGAAAAACTAAAGCTACCTATAGAAAACATCCCCATCCATGTAAGATTCAATAGGTCAAGAAGAGATTTGAAATACATGTAAAATTCTAATGTTTAGTCAAGTTTACTATAGGCAATGATGTGGATGATGAGGCATTATGTCATATGGTACGAATGGATGTGTGTTATACTCTTTTGGGTGGACCCTGGCCATTTGATCATGATATGCAGCATTCAACCAAAGAAAATACTTATTCTTTTCATAGAGGTGGAAGAAAATATACAATGCATCCTCAAAAGGAAGTAGTGATGCATAAGACGGACAAATTGAATGGGCTTTTAAAGGCTGAAGAGTTAATGAGTGAAAGTAGAGAATTAGAGGTTGTATTTACTATGGTCAGCAAAATAATAAATACCACTAAAGAGGAAAATTTGAAGGAATAGCCCAAGGAAATTTAGAAATTGTTAGCGGAGTTTGCTGACTTGGTTAATGACTCTTTACCACAGGGGTTGCCACCTATGAGAAGCATTCAACAAGCTATAGATTTGGTGCCTAAAGCATCTTTATCGAATTTGTCAGCATATCGAATGCCACCAGTTCAGCAGCTGAAAATTCAAAAACAAGTTGAGGATTTGATAAGGAAAGGATTAGTGCATGAAATCAAAAGTCAATGTGCTTGCCCAACTTTACTAGCTCCTAAAAAGGATGGACCTTGGCGGACATGTATTGATAGCCAAGCTATAAGCAAGATTACGATCAAGTATTGATTTCCTATTCATCAATTGAAAGATATGCTTGATCAATTGGTAGGGTCCAAGGTATTTTTTGAAATTGATTTAAGGAGTGGATATCATCAAATCAGATTAAAAAAGAGAGATGCATAGAAGACTGCTTTTAAGACTCCTGAAGGCTTATATGAATGGTTAGTAATGCCTTTTGGCCTATCTAATGCTCCTAGTACATTCATTCAAGCCATGAATGAGGTACTTAAACCTTCTTACAATATTTTGTTGTTGTGTATTTTGATGATATTCTAGTTTATAGTCCGAGTAAGGAAAATCATATACAGCATTTACGGTAAGTTTTAGAGGTGTTGCGAAAGGAGAAACTCTAAGTGAATTTCAAGAAATGCTTATTTTTGCAACCTGAGGTTGTGTTTCTCGGGTTCATTGTTTCTGAAAAAGGGCTGAAACCAGATCTTGAAAAGGTTCAGGCAATCAAGGACTGAATAGCACCACAATCTTTCAAAAAGGTTAAAAGTTTCCATAGGTTAGCTTTATTTTATAGGAGATTTATAAGAAATTTCAGTACTATTATAAGTCCTATTACTGAAATTTTGAAGAGTGATAGTTTTAAGTGGACAAATTCTGCTCAGAAGGCTTTTGAACATATCAACATATTCGTGACCAAAGCACCTGTTCTAGCATTACCAAATTTTAATAAACTTTTTGTTGTAGAATGGAATGCTTTTCAAAATGGTATTGGGGCTATTTTTAGTCAAGAAGGAAGGCCTTTGGAAATTTTTAGTGAAAAATTATCTGATGCTAAATATAGGTACTCTACTTACGATTTAGAGTTCTATGCTTTGGTTAGAGCAATCCAACACTGGCAGCATTATTTGGCTTATAAGGAATTTGTTGTTTATACAGACCATCAAGCATTGAAGTATTTAAGCTCTCAAAAGAAACTTAATGGTCATCATGTTAGATGGAGTTCATTTTTGGATGAGTTTAATTTCTCTTTGAAGTATAAAACTAGAGAAACAAATGTAGTTGCAGATGCCTTAAGTAGGCAAACCTTGATTTTAACCATAATGAGTTCAGAAGTTATTGGATTTGAGGAGTTGAAAAACCACTATCAAATAGATTCCTATTTCAGTCAGGTGGTGAAAGATTTGCAAGGACTTGAAGCTGTAGATAAGCTACCATACAGATTGCATAAAGGATATATATTCAAGGGTAATCAACTATGTGTTCTCAAGGGATTATTCTGAGAACAAATCATAAGAGAGCTTCATGAGAATGGATTGGGTGAACATTTTGGCTTGGACAAAATAATGGCTTTGGTCACAGATTGCTATTTTTGGGTTTATATGTTCAAGGATATGAGTAAGTTTGTAAAGCGATGCGCTATTTGTCAATTTGGTAAGGGAAGTTCTCAAAATACAAGGCTATATACTCCATTACCAGAACCAAATTCACCGTGGATTAATTTAAGTATGGATTTTGTATTGGGTTTATTGAAGACTTTAAAGAGGCACGACTCTATCTTTGTATTCGTAGATAGATTCTCTAAGATGGCCTATTTTATTCCCTGTTCTAAAATAGCATATGCCTCTTATATTGTTTATTTATTTTTCAAGGAAGTAGCACATTTGCACAGAGTTCTAACATTTATTGTTTTTTATAGAGACATTAAGTTTTTGGGGCATTTTTGAAGGACTTTATGGCATATAATGGGGACAGATTTGAAGTATTCTAACACATGTCATCCTCAAACGGATGGCTAGATTGAAGCTGTTAATCGTAGTTTAGGAAACTTGCTAAGGTGTTTGGTTAGAAATCATGTAAAGGGTTAGGATTTAATTATTCTGCAAGCTGAGTTTGCTTACAACAACTTAGTTAATCAAACTATTAAGAAGACACCTTTTGAGGTTGTTTATGGCCTTAAACCCCAACATGTGCTTAATTTGATGCCTTTACCCCAAGAAGTTAGGGTGAGTGATGATAGGGAAGCTTTTGCTAAACATATTCACAGTATTCATAAGGAAGTTCAAGATGCATTGAAAGCTAGCAATGCAGCATATGCTCATGCAGCTAATCAAAGTAGATGTTTTAAGGAATTCAAAGAAGAAGATTTGGTGTTGGTCTGTTTGAGAAAAGAAAGGTTTCCTAAAGGTGCTTATCATAAGTTGAAGTCTAACAAATTTGGGCCATATGAAGTGCTTAAAAAGTTAGGTTCAAATGCCTATTTATTGGAGTTATCTACTGACTTATAGATCAGTCATATTTTTAATGTCTTAGATTTGTACAAATTTGAGGGACTTAATGAGGAAGAACCAAGTACAGTTGCTGAACAAGTTGGCCAGCTTCCTACCAAAAAAGATGATGTTATCCAGGAAGTTCTCGATGTCAAGGAAGTGACATCTAGAAGGGGAAATATTTATCAAAGGTTCTTAATTAAATGGCTAGGAAAACCAGCTTGTGAAAGTACCTTGATTTCAGAGGAAGAATTAAGGAAAGTTGATCTAGAAATAAGCAAAAAAGCTACTAAAGTCTTTTCTAAAGATATTACCAATCTTTTAACCAGGGAAAAATGATGCAGGAGCATTAACAATTAGGAGTTCTATTTCATTTTAAATTCTATTGAAATAAAGAAATCCATTTAGATCTATGTTTA
>JAQSVH010172963.1:0-21566 GCA_029448705.1 Adansonia digitata
TTACCAAGAATTTCTTTGTGGTGCAGTGGACTTTATTTGACATGATGTTAACACCATGATGTTATATGATGATAGTATGAATGCATGATGTGATGGTGCAAGTGTAATTTTCTTACTAATATGAACACTTGGTTAGGACATAAAGTCTAATACGAGAATAGACATCATGAGTTATCCTTTTGATTAGAAGCCATAATAGTTGTTCCCCTAATGCCATAGTTTATTGTCCTGACTTCGAACTTGACTGGTTTTGAGATCATGACTCATTTTGGGTAACTTGATGCATCATATTCTTGACTTGATATACTAGATAGCTCTTCTGACAGGGTAAGAATTTGGATGGTCATGTTTCTTGACTCAAGACATTAATGATCTTTTTGACAAGGTTGGTTGCCTTTTGACATTTTGAGGACAAGGTGACTTCTGTCTTGGTTATTCGTGTATCTTGAGTACATTAGTTAGTGTTTGGGTCTTGATGGTGTCTTTTCTCTAACTAGGTGAGTTTTTCTTAGTTTTGATAGCTTTTATGGTGAATAACTCTTGGAAATCGAGAAAGTTGACACATAATCATGACTGATATACGTTAAGTGCGAAGGATTCATGATCTTGACAGTAAGGGTACGACCAGAGTTCCTTAAACTTTTTTTATCTTTTCAATGTAATATCAAGAAATCCTTTTATGAATTTTATTTGATTATTAAGTATTATCATAATGCAATGCAGATGTATAAAAGAGGTTAAAAAGAAAGATGATACTATTCATTCATGACAAAAAAGATGATACAATCTATTTGTAATTGAGAAAAAGGTATAATGACAACAAGGTATCTTTTAGGCAATTGATGCCCCGGATAATCATGACATGAGTATTTCATCTGTTGCATCTTGAAATCTTTCACGAGCGGGAACATGTCTAATACAAGTTGATCTTCTAAAAAATTCTAAGATTGCCTTGAACCTTTCGCAGTTGCCCTAGGCTCGAGTACTTTTTCCTTATCTTTCTAGATTTATGAGAGGTTTGGTTTGGTCGAGGTTTATTTTGATTTGAAGTTTAGTTAAGGATAAGGTAAAAGGGGATTTACTTTGACATGGTCAAGATTGGGTGGAAGTTTGATTGAGGTTTTCATGACAGGTATGTGGGTAGGATTTGATTCAGCTTAGATGGGGTTTGGGTTTGGTCAAGCCTAGTTTTGCTTGAGCTACTCTTTCAAGTTTTTATTAAAGTTAGGTTAGCTACCCCAACGCCCTTTTTTTATTTTTATCTTAGACATTTTTTTTAATTTTTTGAATCTTTTTCTTGAATTTTTTATTTTATTTTTAACTTTTTTTGCTAACTTTTTAAATTTTTTACTCTCTTTCTTGACCTTTTTTTGACAAAAAAATACCCTCTTAGATTTTCATCCTTAAAGCGTAGTATTTCTTGACTATATCTGAGTTGACTAGATTGGGCAAGATGTTGCATCTAGCACAGTTAGGATTAGGACTTCTTTAGAGAAAGTTAATTTCATGACATAAGGTTCCTCCTACTTCGGGGTCCATTTGCCTTGGGCGTCCTTATGGATTAGGAGGATTTTCTTGAGTAAAAATTTTCCTTTATGCAACTGTTAAGGGTGAAACTTTTTGTTGCAGGCCAGATCTTGTGCTTCTAATACAATTGGCCATGATAGATGGCTTTTAGTCACTTTTCCTCAATAAGGTTCAGTTGAGCATATGTCTTTCTAACTTATTTGACTTCTTCAGGTTTGGCCTCTATCAAGAATCTTAGAGAGAAAATCTTGACTTCAATAGGTAGAATGACTTTTATTGCATAGAATAAGGAAAATAGGGTAGTATCGATTAAAGTCTAGACTAAAGTTTGATATACATAGAGTGTGAAAGTTAGCTTTTCATGACAATCTTTGTAGGTTTCAAACATTTTCTTGACTATTCTCTTGATGTTCTTATTGGCTACCTTTAGTGCCCGATTCATTTTCGAGTAATATGGCATCGAGTTATGATGCTGGATCTTGCATACAAGGCCACTTCTACCCATTTGGTGAAGTATTAGATCACTACTAGAATGAATTGCTATCCATTGAAAGCCTTAGGGGTTATAGGCCTGATCATATCCATACCCTACATGGAAAAGGTCCACAAGGTTGTCATTACATGAAGTGATGAAGGTGGGACATTGATCTTGTCTGCATAAATCTTGCATTTGTGACACTTTCGGGCATAGTTGATGTAGTCATTTCAAGGGTTAACTATTAGTAGGCCAACCTCATTACTTGTTTTGCCATCCGATGCCTATTGGCACATGTGTTGTAGATCCCATCATGAACTTCTTCTAACATCCATTTGGCTTTGAAGGCACTCACACATCTAAGCAATATTTGATCTCGACCTTTTTCATACAAGATTTCCTTGTTGAGTATAAATCCCATTACCATTTTTTCGATAGTCCTCTTATCATTTTCTATGGCATGCTTGGGATATTGCTGATCCCAAATGTAGTGAAAGATGTCATGATACCATGGTAGACCATCATTTTTTTCTTCGATATTTTGATAGTGTGCTAGTGTCGTATAAATATTCATCTAAATAAGAGCAACATCTAATTCTTAACTAACTTTAAACATGGACAACAAGGTGGCCAAAGCATTAGCCATTTGGTTATTAACTTGAGATAAATGTTGGGAACTGATATCTTTAAATTCTTTATTGAGTTTCAAGATTTATTTCCCATAATGAACCAATTTGGGGTCTTAGGTTTGCCATCCCTTTTTAGTTGATAGATGATTAGAGCCAATCACCAAAAACCTTTAAAATTTAACATTTTTCTCGACAACTGTTTAGAGCCTTATGAGATAGGCCTGATATTCCACTATGTTTTGGTGTATCCAAAGTGCAATTTAGCTCCAAGAGGATTGTGACTCCCTTCGAGTGAGATCAATATTGCTCCTATTCTATGCCATCGAGCATTTCACGCTCCATTAAAGTACATCTTTTAGGACTAGTCATGATTAGAGGTCCTTTCCTCTTCAGTTATGCACATTGGATCTTCATTTGGGAAATTGAAGCCCAACAGTTCATAATCACCTGTTGCTTGGCTTACTAAAAAGTCAATTGTCATGTTACCCTTAATGGCTTTTTGGTTGACATAGATGATATTGTATTCGAAGAGTAAAACTTTCCACCTAGCTAATCTTCTTGACAATGCAGGGGCTTCACATAGATACTTGATTGGATTGAGTCTTGCAAGTGGCCATGTGGTATAGTATAACATGGCCTGAGTCTCTGTGCCATCCAAACCAGAGCATAGCATAACTTTTCGACTACGGAATAGTTATTTACGCACTCTATGAACTTTTTACTCAGGTAGTATATAACTTGCTCTTTCTTTCCTGACCCATCGCGTTGCCTAAGCACATAACTTATAGACTTATCAAAGACCATTAGGTAAAGGATTAAAGATCAATTAAGGATTGGTGGCATTAGCACTAATGGGTTTAATAGGCAGTGTTTGACTTTGTCAATGGCTTTTTGACATTTTTCATTTCATTCCCCTAAATTCTATTTCTAGAGGAGTCAAAAAATTAGATCATATTATCAGGGAGTTAAGATATGAATTTGGAGGTGTAGTTTAGTCTCCCTTCTTGGTAGCTTTAGTATTACCAATGGGAAGATTTTTTGGGTTAGTTAGCTTTTTTACAATGTCCATAGTGCTGGCTTGTCTTTTTTTTAGTGAAAGCTATTATTGCTCCACAAGCTTCATGATTTATGCTTGCATTTCATTTTATCGACAAAGCATTTGGTCTTAAGATTCCTTATACATTAGCTAGAGACATTCGATACATTCTTGATGGTTGTTTTCCATGATTATCTTACAGTGATGAGTGTTGTAGTGGCTTAAGATGATGCAATTTTTTGTTTTTTGTTAGATCTCAAAATCCCTTCCATTTTATGACCATTCTCGTATTAAACTTTTGTGACATATTTATTAATAACCGATGATAAGATGATGATAAGTATGGAATAATGACAATAAATAATTATTGATATGGATGCATGAAAGATTTAAGGTAGTTATGTAAATGCAAAAGAGATAACTGGTTTATAGAACAACTTCACCAATAGTATCTTTCATAAAGCAACAAATAGAGTTTTGATTACACATGATTACATCTGAAAATATTTGATAGATTACATTGTTTAATCATGTTCTAAAAAACTCAACAATTCCTATTCATGGTCCCTAATGGGTATGATGTCTTTTCTTAAAGACCAAGCTATCTTGATCATGTTATCTAACTGTATCCAGGCTTATTGAATTTGCTTGGCAAGATTATAGTGACAATACTAATGAATTAGTTATGCCTAGTCAACCATCACCTGCCATTCCTATTCCTGTTGTTCATAGGCTTTCACCAATTCATCAAGACAGCCTTGGTGATCTTTGGAAAGAAAGCTCTAGATTCGAAATCCTAAGTGTTAAAACTCCATTCTTGACCCTATCTGCCCTTAAGTCATGTACTTGAGCTTCTAGACATTAATTCTTCTTTTGATGGTAGACATAATAGCATAGGCACTGATGAGCTTTTCCTTGTTAATCTTAGTTTCTTTTCTCTAATGATTCAATTCTTTATCAAGGGGAGCAAGCTCCATATCCTATTTAGCTGATGACTTACCAATATGCCAAGACTTGTTTGCTTTTCAAAATACCACATATTTTTTCTTTAGACTTTTAAGATCCTCTTTGAGGTAATCTATTTCTTGACAACTCGATCATATCATCACCTTGAAGTAGACATTTATCTCAAACTAATTCTTTTCCTCCCTTAACCAAGAAATTTTATGGCAAAAGTTACCTTTTCTTATTCAACCTCCTATTTTGAATAGCTTAATCTAGGAAGGAGACTCTCTAAGTGGGACTTACACTTTCCCATTATTGGATAATGGCAAAGTGTTATTGATACAATGAATCTGCCACTTATCGTACCCCAGAGTCATGTCCCTTCCTCTCTAATACCTTTTCACACAATGAACTTGCTTTTAAGGATGGAAATTGACTAGATTTTTGCTTTGCATTTGTCTTCACCATAATTGAAGTCACAGTGGTTGAGGTCTTGGATGAATAAGATGAATTACTGGCATTGAAACTATTCTAGCACTAGGAAAGCCCTAGACTTCGTGCTTCCCATAATCCCATAAGTGGCATGTGACTATGATTTTCGCATTTGTATATAATTGGTTGCAGGGAAATCCATTGGGCTTTCCATATAACTTTCTCTCTCTTTTGGTTCTAATATCTCTCGATCTACTATTTTTGGACTTGTCTTAGGCTATTCCCTCTCAAGGACTGTGGAGAAGGGACTGAAGTCAAACAAAAAATTATGTAACAATTTTTTCTCTTCAAGACGAAAGTGGCGAACAAGCCAAATATGAAGAACTAGGGCACATCCAATGAATCAATCTATTCCTTATTTTCTTGTAAAAATTAAGGGCTTGAATGGTCTCGACAATAATGATGGGCCCAAGGTTGATATTGCAGCATAATTGAAAGAAGATGTCTACTATTTCCATCTCCATATATCAGAAGATTTTTAGGAATATAACTTATATATTGCCAGAGCATAGATATCCTAAATTTTTCGTACATCAGTGCCATTCGCCATTGTTTTCTTTAAACTAACCTAAGAAATGTACTCACTTGACCATTTTATCTTGAAATGATCACAGAACCATGACTTTGAAGCTCTGAGGATCTATGACTAATCTTTTCACGAAAGTTGGAGGTTGCAGCACATTGCAATATATCCTATCGAACTTGGCCACTTCAATATTGAGCAATGTAATGAATTCATCGATAATGGGGATCAAATCTTCTCGATTAAAGGTAAAGCATGGATATGCAGGATTCCAAAATTATGACATCGCTTGTAATAGACTAAAATCTACTTGAACCTAAAGTAAATGGGCTTTGTCCATGTACGTTTTCATAACGACTCTTTCTCACCATTACTCTAAGTAGCCTATATGTGTCTAAGATCATGGCAATCATATTGACAATACACTATCTTGACTCTTTTTGTTAGTGTAAGCCTTAAACCAATCATTATTGCTTGTAAGGCATTCACATTTAGTGATTTCATTTAATGTTATAAAGGAATTTCTTTATCTATAAGATTTGATTGTATAATTGTTATAAATATCTTATATAGGTAAAGCCCATGAAACACATTAGCCTTACAAGGGAATTGTAAATAGTTATAATTATGAGATCTTTATGCATTAAAGCTTTGTTTCTAAAATGTTCCTAGTCATTGTATTGTCAAGATATGGCATTGAAAATGCATGAAGATTGCCATATGTAAGCCTCCATGGATAAGATGCATGCAACTGGTCTCATAAATTGAAGTATAAGATACCTAGGGACGTTATATTGGCGCCTGTTATGGTAACAAGTTCACTGAACATGACTTGCTATGAGTGTTCCATTTGGAGTTTCACTTAGGTACCTATGGAAATACTATTATGTGTTAATAGTGTAAGTGATCTATAGACTAGTGACACTAGGTCATTTCATATGAGAAATGTCATGCTTTAATTACATCACGAATGGGTCCATAATAGATGGATGCCTATGGTAGGGTGGTTTTAGGCATGGCATGAATCATATGATTGGTGGATGAGTGGTATAGAGAGATTCATTACCCCAAGTGATATCAAGGGACATATCTCACATGTACTTAGCTGGTGTTAACTCAAAGTCCTTAACCAGGGCAACTTTGATTATGGACTTAACACATAGAGTTTGCATACTTATATGGAATAAGCTAAGAGTAGACATTAAACTATGCTCTTGCTAATTTTAGGATATATGATGAAAAGATATTTATTACACTAAAATATTAAACACTAAAGGGCTTGTTAAAACCAAAGATGGCCATGATGCATTGCTAGATGCTAATCTTTGTCTATAATTATAAAATATTCTTAATTAGGCTATTTTATATTTTTTTCCAATATGATGTGGACTAATGGGTCACACATATAAGAGTGATTAGTAGAAATTAAATTGAGACTAGGCTTATATGTCTAATATAAGAATGGTTAAATAAGCCTAATTTTAATAAGTTCATATAGGTACGGGCAAAATTTATAATTTTCAAAAATTAAAATTTTAAACCCTAGTCTATATATATATCCATGTTTTTCCTCCCTCACGATACAAGAGAGGCTAAAAATTTCAACTAAAAAGACCTTGGAAACTAAAATTGTGTTTCGGCATAGAAACTTTAAAGAGCATTGTGCCATTCTTATTTTCTTGGAGAAATTTTTTTCTCTATTTTGCTTTGATTATTGAATCAAGGTCTTCTGAATGGAAAGGAAGGTTTATTGAAACCCAAGCTATTAGCATGGCTCTTGACAATAAAGTTTTTTCCTTATTAAAGGCCTTTCCGGGTCACCTATATGGACAACCGTTAGAGATTGGATACTTCGACAACTTTGGTTTACGATAACCAAGCTCAGTGTTTAAGTGTTTTGCGTCATTGAATTACTGAAAGTCTTCTCACGATTGAGATATTTTTAAATCTAGAATGGTTCTTTAGGTTTCTTTGTCTAAATGATTAGACAATTTTATTTAGAGAGTCTTGGATTATCTTTATTGTTATGTTTCCACTGCCATGCTTATAAATTATTTTATAAATTTTTGTAATTTGATTACTTGCTACTCCAAGACTTCCTACAATTGATATCAAAGCCTTCTTGCATCAATTTGATTAATATTGTGTATTAGTTGTTATCGATTAAAGATTTTGTTATTTTGATGCTAGTTTTATTTGTTTTCAAATTTAAAATTAAAGAAAATTGTTTCTTTATGATTTTTAAATTTCCAGCAAGCTAATTCATGTTTACTATTCAATTTTAATTAATTAAAATATGATTTTATTAATTAAATTGACATTAGAGTCATTGGTTAACAATTTGGTTTTGCCTAATGCTAGGTTTGCTCTATTTTAGTGTTTTGATGGGGCTGATTTCTTAGGCGAGCATTGCTATAAGTTTTTCCCTTTTTTCTTCATCTTGAAAGTATCATGAAAAGTTCATAATGCTTGCTCGAAAAAATCAGGTTAAAATTAGAGTTAAAAATGTTTTAATTATGGGTTAAAATGAGTGCATTATGCATGCTTAAAACTTGTGACATCTTGTCTTCTTTCTTGGATCCTGGTGCAGCATCAATGGTAGCAAGGAGTTACTATAAATTTGTTGTATTTTCAAAGGCTTAGTGGGAGGAAGACAATAGTGTTTGAATTGGAATGAGATGTCTAAGATAGCCATGCAAAGGATAGAGTCCTAGTTGGACTAGGATTCCTACAAGATTTATGCCAAACATGGTCCTAGTTGGAGTAGGACTCTTCAATTTTTAATTTTTCTTGAGATCTAAAATTTGATATGATCAGATTAAAATTAAAATTAAAATTAATATAAAGTTAAAATGCTAAATGTTAGCATGGTTGGCACAATGGATTTCCCTAAGAGATTTTTTCCAATTAAAACTCTTACAAATCATCAAAGACCAAATTATCCAATTATATTATTTTCCTTAAATTATTTTATATATAAATTAGATAATATAATAAGCAAGGAATTAAAATTCAATTCATTTGATTAATTGAAAAATATGTTTAATTTAAAAGATTAAACCTATTTAAAATAGGAATTGTTCTAATACTATTAGAATGAATGTTAATCATGTAAAAAAAATGTTTTCTTAATTAAATTAAATATAGATCAATTATTTAAGTATCAAATTGGTAACTTGAATTTAAAACACATGTTTATGTATATTTATAATTGTTGTGAATGTATAGGCTGATTATGGACTAGGCCCAATATGATTATGGATGTATGGTTATTTGTTTATGGATGTGTAATTATTTTAAATAGGTATGCGAACCTTGCCTTATCTATAATTTTTTCTGTGGTTGTAAAATTCTTTCTCTCCTAATTCTCCTTGAATTTTACTCAAGGTTCTTTATTACAAATATAATTAGATTACATAACTGTAAAATTAAAGTTAGTTGGGAAAGTTTTGTAACTAAAAAATGGAGATCCACGCAAAGGTGCCATGAAGGCCGGGAGATTACAAGAAGATTTTTGAAGACTTTGCACGTAATCACTTGGAAATTAACCAAGCAATTTCTTTTGATGGCTCAAGCAAATTGCATTAGATAGTAGTCCATAATCATCTAAGTATTATGCATGATAGTAGATTTATTTTATGGGATATTATGAATGCTATGCATGCAAATATGATTAGACCTTAAAAAAATAAAATTAACAAACAAAATCCCTCATACAATAGTAAGTCACATGCTTAGCATGATAGAGAAACTTTCCATTATTTAGAATAATATGCCCGAGTTTTAGCTGAAGGTGATTTGTTAAGACATTTAAGGTCTCTTCCTTCTAGACGGTTTGAGTTATGATTAAGAGGTCTTACTTAACTGATGTTGCATGGTTTAAATGTGTTGCACTTGACCATATCATGTTAGAGGCTAGTTAAGCGAAATATATATGATGCATTTAGGCATGCCACCTAACTTATCTGGGAGTTACATAGAGATGCAACTGGTAAGCCATGTTACCTACCCAATTAGACTTGTTATGATTTGTTGAGTCACTAAAGGTTGTGACATGTTGAAAAGGATTCCAACCCCCTGGAATGCCTTGATGAGATTTTCAAATAATAGTGAGGGTTATTATTTTGAAAAATTAGTGGGACGACCAAAAAATATTTAATACATCATCATTCTTGGTTTAATACATGAATGACTAATATATACTGGTTTTAAACTAGGTTATTGATAATGGTATTTATATTAACTGTATTGCGAGGCATGCTTAATGCCATAAGCCCAAACTATTTGGATTGGTATATGAAATAGAGGAGTGTTCTCAATAAAAGGAAGGTCATTGACCTTCACATGATTAAGTTAGACTATTCTACTATTCGTACTACCTCTTGGATAATAGATTCAGGATGTGGATCTCACTTACGTAATGACATAAGCCTATTAAAGAATAGTAGAAAATTGGGCTCTTACAAAGTACTTTTGAAAATAGGCAAAGGATTAAAAATCGAGGCCATTGCCGTTAGAATCTATACCTTATCATTGCCTACGGGCGTGACTATGGAACTAAAAGAATGTCTTTGTGTTCCAAAATTGTCTAAAAACATCATTTTAGTTTCATGCCTCACTAAGAATGATGATTTTGAATTTAAGATGAAAAGCAATAGTTGCACAATCATCCTAAATGATATGGTCTATGGATTGGCCTCATTACAAAATGGGCTGTATGTGTTGGATCTCGATATGCCTTTACTCAATATGGATATAAAGATAGCAAAAAGTAATAACCTAAGTAAAAACTACATCCAGTATTGTAACCTTGGTCATATCAATAAGACCTGGGTAGCTAAGGTATACAAACAAAGTTACCTAGACCTATTTGATCATGAATCATATGGGACATGTGAATGTTGTCTGCTTAGAAAAATGACTAGGACTCCTTTCACTAGTAAAAGTGAAAAGACTATGAATTTATTAGGCCTAGTACAATTTAGATGTATGTGGACTAATGAATACAAGGGCTAGAGATGGGTATTCTTATTTCACTACCTTTATCGATGATTATTCAAGGTATAGGTATGTGTATATAATGAAGGGCAAGTTTAAAGCTTTTACAAGGTTCAAAGAGTATAGGGCTAGAGTAGAGAAATAAATTGTCAAGAGTATTCTAACTCTTAGGTCTAATTAAAGAGGAAAATACTTAAGTCAAGAATATTTGGATCATCTGACTAAGAACGGGATTCTGTCACAAGGGACTCCACTTGGAACTCTACAACATTATGGAGTGGTTGAAAGGAGAAACTAAACTTTGTTAGACATGGTTTGTTCTATGATGTCTTAGGCTAACCTTTTGATATCCTTTTGGGGATATGCCTTAGAAACTACTGCTTATCTTTGAAATAAGGCTCCATCCAAATCTATTGATAAGACACCATATGAGATCTGCATAGGTAAAAAGCTAGATTTGTCTTATACAAGGATTTGAAGATGCACTACTTACATGAAGCGTATAGCAATTGATAAGCTTAGAGCAAGATCAATCGAATGTAAGTTTGCGGGGCATCCTAAAGAAACCCTAGGATACTATTTTTATAATCCCACTAAGAAAAAAATGTTTGTCTCAAAACATGGACACTTTTAGAAAAAAAAATTCTACTTAAAAGGTTAAGTTAGAGTAAAACTGATCTTGAAAAAGTTCAAGAACCACAAACAAGCATTCCTAAGGTACCTAAGCCAACAATTAAAGCATCAGATACTCAACCTGAAGCTCAAGAGACACAACTACTCCATTGATTTGGTAAAATCAAGTAACCTTCAAAGAGGTATGAATTTCTAATGGACCAAGAGAACTTATCTTAGATACTAAACTTACCAATTTTGAGGAAGCAATGTATAACATTGATTCCAATAAATGGCTTGAAGTCATGAGATTTGCAATGAAAGCCATGGAAATCAACCAAGTATGCCATTTGGTTAATCCACCCAAAAAGATAAACCTATAAGATACAAATGGGGTGTTTAAGAGGAAGATTAACATAGATGGCAACATACCGATGTGTAAAGCCAGATTGGTGGCAAAAGACTATAATCAAGTAGAAGGCATTGATTATGAGGAAACATTTTCACTAGTGGCCATGATAAAATCCATTTAGATTATGCTTACTATAGCCGCATATCATGATTATGAGATATAACAGATAGATGTAAAAACTAAATTCCTAAATGAGAACTTGCAAAAAGAAGTGTACATGACATAACCTGATGGTTTTACATCCAAGTTAAATCCTAATCAGGTATGCAGACTAAAAAAGTCCATATATGGGTTAAAGTAAGCTTCACAAAGTTGGAACATCAAATTTGATTAAGAAATTAAAGAATTTGGCTTTATAAAGAATCCTAATGATCCATGTGTCTATAAAAAGATGAATGGGCCAGCTATAGTTTTCTTGGTGCTATATGTTGATTGCATATTGCTCATAGCAAATGACATACCAATGCTACAGGCCACTAAGTTCTGGTAGTCTAGACAATTCTACGTGAAGGATCTAGGAATTAAAATCTATAAAGATAGATCAAAATAGACTACTGGGTGCCATGATGCATTGGTAAATACCTATAAATATAAAATATTCTTAATTCAGCTATTTTATATTTATTTCCAATATAATGTGGGCCTAATGGGTCACACACATAAGGGTGATTTTCAAAAATTAAATTAAGACTGGGTTTATATGTCTAATACAAGCAAAGGTTACTTAAGCCCAATTTAAATAAGTTAATATGGTAAAATTGTAATTTTTTAGAAATTAAAATTTTAAACCCTAAGGCTATATAATCCATGTTTGCTATCCTTTATGGTATAAGATGGGCTAAAACTTTTTGCTGAAAAGACCTTGGAAACCTAAAATGCGTTTTGGCCTAGGAAACCTAAGGAGCATTGCACCATTCTTGTTTTCCTGGAAAAAATTTATTTTCTCCATCTTGTTTTGATTATTGAATCAAGGCCTTCCAACTGGAAGAAAAGGTTCATTGAAACCTGAGCTATTAGCCCGATTGCTGGAAACAAAGACTCTTTTTTATTAAAGGCTTTCTAGGTCACCTATCTGGATAAATATTAGATGTTAGGTGCTTGGATAGCTTTGGTTTATGACAGTTGGGCTTAGGGTTTAAGTGTTTTGGGTTATGGAATCATTGAAAGGCTTCATACGATTAAGGTAGGTTTAGATCTTGAATGGTTCTTTAGGTTTGTTGATCTAAAAGATTAGTCAACATCATGCAAGATAATCATATTTAGGGAGTCTCAGATTATCTTTATTCTTATGTTTCCACTTTCATGTTTATAAATTATTTTATAAATTTTGGTAATTTGATTACTTGCTACCCCGAGACTTCTTGCACTTTCATGCATTACCGAGACACAGTCAAGTTTAAGGATATCCTTTTCATTGCGCAATCGACTTTCTAAACATGCTCTAGTTTCTTTGAAATACTTAAGGCTGGAAGTGGGTTGTTGCTTCATGATTAAGAGCCCTTGCTAAACACTTAACTTTTAGCTAGTTGTCCCATAATGATAATTATGATGAAATGATGCATATGTCAATCAAAAATAGAAAGGATAAAATTTAGTGGCAATACAAAATATTGTAGACAAGAGTAAGAAATAAAAAATTGAAAATGAAAATAAATCACAGAGATTACCCTGACAATAGATATTACGATGCCTAGGGGTGTACATGACAATCACAAGCAAAGTGACCACAGATAACATAATAGTATGCTCTTATTAAGGTGATAAGGTACCTTGTAAGTGTAAAACTAGCCAGCTAGTTGGTGATGTTCGTTCATCATCATCTAACAAATATGCATTAAGCCATCATTTGGACTACAAAATGACTATTTGAGTTAGTTATGACTCATTTTAAGGTGATATGGATCTTCGCAAGTGGCGACATCCATTTGCCACCACTTATTTATTGACAAAAGGTTAGCTGTTGATTAGACAACATAATGCATGCCCCGACAATAAAAACGAGATGTGAAATGTCTTTAAGGCCATGAAATGACAAACCTAGGTAAGAATGTTCATACACTATTGCCTATATAACTACTGTAAAGGGGAGTGAAGGTAAGAAGTGTTTCTTAAATGTTCCCTCTCACTTGGTCATTCTAGTAACATTTGGGTATGGTTTGGCTCATAAAGCTCACTATATGAGTTTTGAGTTGACATCTAAATCAATGTTCAATTCGTTCCTCCATTTGGTAAGGACAATCAAGGCACTTTAATCCTAGGCCTATTGTAGGCTTAATGGAATGGATTTGATCTAATGGATGTATTTCCCTTTGCAACTATGGAGGCTTACTTAAGAGAGACATAGGTAATTTACACCCTCAAAGTTTATGCTATACCTATGTAGAAGGGTACTCAATAAGGCAGATAGCATATTCCTTTTTAATATTTAAGACCCTAATCTAGCCATGGAATTTATTGAGAATTTAATGCAAATGCAAGTGCACAGCATGTGTCAGGGAAGCAATCAAACCTTTTGTTCACCTCTTACTGCCATACTTATCACATTGATGTTTATTTGAGAATGTGGCAGTCTCTGATGATCACAAGGCAAAAATCATGACAAGCAAAATATTAGTAGACTAAAATAAAAGGGGATCATAGTTAAATAATAACCAAAAATGAAGGTAACTGAGAACTAAGTAAGACACAGCTAGTTGTGGGCCTAACACTTTAAATTAGTCTTCAGTGGAGATGCTAAACTATTGGAATGTGCTCCCCTCAAGGAAGAAGGACTAGAACTTAAAAAATATTTTATCAACAAGGAAATGTCCTCTTGACCAAGACTCTTCCTTTTTGAGAAAAGGGGAATGAGAAAGTATAGATTCTCGGCTCTTGATCATAAAGGAAGATCATCAAAAAAATCGCTTATCTAACTAGTCTTGGATGGCCATTATCAAAATGGCTAACAATTAGAGTCGCTACCGATCACTTAGGCTAGGCATGATCGAATGCCTATTGAAAATGATATCTTAAGCTAGAAACTAAAAACATCGATTCCATGGTCTGCATGGTCCAAAGATTCGACAGTCGTGTTCAAGAGTTGGTTATGCACAAAAAGGTATTAACCTCCTCATGACACTCAAACTTGGTACCTTTCTAGCCATGTCTTAACTCGGTTTCAGTTTATTCGATTTTGACTTGTCACTATTTTTTATATAGTTTGCTTTGTGCATGAATTCACATAAAGTGATAAATTCAGGTTTTAATATAGAATTTGAATTTCATACGTGCCTTGGAAAGGTGAGGAACATAGAGATTTTTTTATTAAAAATGACTTTCAATTTTAATTTTTCAAAATTAGATATTCCATGTCAAGCCCTAGAGTATATCGACATGAAACATTGCCTTTATGATTTTCTTTTAATAATTTTGAAGAAATGAATGCAAAATGATCACTACAAAGAAAACATATTAGTAAGATGATAAAATGAGATAATACCGTGTAAAATAATCACATAAAGAAACAAAAGGGAAAAAAGAGGGATGATCAAAATGTATCTCATAATTATCATTAATTATCTTGAAATAACCAAATTAACATTTTGGAGATGTGTTCAGATCCATTTATTAATTAAGGCTTGAAAATCAGGTTTGAATCTTGACAAGTCTAGAGAAATCTAGGAAGGAGAAAATTTAGTTCTTAATGATTTTTTAAAAGTAAGGTTGTAGTATCCCCTTAGAAACGAAGGTTGATGTATTCCTATAGATGAAAGTTTTGATAATTTTTAGAAGGGCAGGATTGTACGACTTAGATTACAAAGATTTGATAATTTCTTAACAAAATGACATTTTTGGATAAATTTTGACAAAATAGGTTTTTTTTTTATTAAAAAAGAAGTTGATAAAATAGGGATGGTAAAACTTAAAGACTATTATGGGGATTAACACATTTGTTTTTTTACTCGACAAGGTTAATCAAGATTCTTTGGAGCCATCTAAATGCCTTAGATGGGGAATTTGGAGAACTCAATAAATTTTGAAAATTGTTGAAAATATAGGATAACATTGCGCTATCCCTTTTCTCGATTTTATTCTGAGCAAATCCAAAGGTTCCAAGGGTTGTGTGAGGTACCATTGAAAAGTTAACTTAATAAGGATTAATATAAAAATATTTTAAAAATCCTAGAAAATTGCCTCCTAGGTAGAAATAATTTTTAAAATCCTAACTATTTTGACACTGGCAGCAAATGTAGGGGAAATGGTGTAGCTAACTTTAAAAAATCACTTTTGACTCATACATAATTGTTAAATCACAAACAATACCTTTCTAGAAAAGAAATTTCACAAAATTTTAGGAAAAAATTACTTTAAAAATCCAAAAAATCATATGGTGGGCTGAAATGGCCTGAATAAAATGCAATTCTCTGATTCAAAAAGTTCTAGACAACATTTGTTCAAAAAATTACAACTCCCTTATTTAAAATGATCCAAGGAAAACAAGATATTTTTGGAAAGGTAATTCGATTACCCTTTAAGAAAAATTATTAAAAAAAAATTCTATGAAAATCATTTCATGCTTGAATATGCTTTTTCAAGTTAAGACTACAGTGCTGTTAGTACGAAACAAGGGACTTTTTAGTTTTCTGGGGTTCCTAAAACTAGGCTCGAGCCATGGACATTCGAATGTCTGTAACCAAAAAAGGTTAGTAACAGCGGCTTTGCACGCTCATTCCACAATCTAGGAGTAGTTTGGGATCTTGGAATAATCCATTAACCATGTCACTAGCAAAGGGGTTAAGACAACATAGACCAAGGCATCAACAACTTTGGTCATATTAGAAAGACAATTTTTTTTAATTTTTTTGAAAATCAAAACATTTAGCCTCATTAAATCGTGAATCCAAACATAAAAACTTGATTTTTCTCCAAGATTGGAAGGCCAATTAGTGAAAACTTTAAATCCATACTAGTCTTCATTGATTAAAGTTAGCATGGATCAAACTTGAGGTTTTTTTAGATCAGATTTTTATGGCAAACAAGCAAACATCTTGACGAACATGTTATGATACATGAAAATGAACATGGATAGCATATCTAAACAGACAAAGATGACATTTTGACATGAAAAAGATGACAAAATGCAAGGGAATAAGTAAGAAAGTACATAAAGGTGTTAGCTTTATGAGTGACATTAAGAGTCATGCCATTAAAGATGATATGAACATGTTCAAGCAAAAAAAAACTTTTTGGGATTTTTAGGCATCATTAAAAGCATGATTTTAAGACAAATCCATATGAGCATAGTAGAACATATTTAAAAAGTCAATATGACATTAAAAATCGTAAGCCTACGAAAAACAAAGCCACAAAATGCATGAATCATCCAAGAAAAGGTTCATGGCCACATGGATTTTGGCTCATTAAAATGATGCAAATGCAAAAAGGAATCAAATGCATGGAAAAGGAGTAAGAAATATACCCAAAGGCTTGGAAACTTTACCAAAGATGATGAACAAAAAGTCTTTAGACTTATAGCTCACTTTCTTCCCTTCTTTTGCTATTAGTGAGCAAGAAAAAAATGAAAACAAAAAGCTTGAGTACTATAATATTAATGGAGGGAAGATTGGAGACTGTAAATGAAGGAAAGTAAGGGTTTTTAAATGTTTTTAGATGGTGGTTTGAAGGAGCTATGAAAATAGAGAGTGATTCCTTGGTTTTTTTGTGGCTGAAAAGTGTTTTCCTGGAAAGCGTAAGAATATGTTTGTAAAAACTTTGTTAAGCCTTTTGTTTTATAAGCAAATGGTTAGCTAATGCTTTAAAGCTAAAAAATGATGACATTTTAGGGTCTTTTCATGTACCATGCAATGGCCTCAGGTACTATGCTCAGCTGGCTTGATTTTCATTAGCTGCAATGAGCATTATGGTGGAGTAGATTGTTTCATGCAATCTATTGTTGGAGAAAGGCCGACTACGTTTTCCATGAAAATGTCCCATTTTATAGTCATTTTGGGTCTTAAAAATTCATTTGATCTAATCACAAGTCCAATGCTGAGGCCTATTATGACTTTGATGATTTTTGGTGCTAAGAACATGGCCAAATTGGATTTTTAGATTAATGGTGCAAGGGCTAAAAAAATAGCATGAATTGGGCAAAAATGTATGCCTATATCAATAATAAAAACTTTGTATCGATATAAAAAGAAAATTTTGCCTTTCGAGCTTAAGACTACATGGCTGTATCGATAAATAGAGCAAAAATTCCTTCCAATCTTAAGACCATAAAGCCTGTATTAATACTACAAAAGTTGTATTGATATTCCTGCTTATATATCTATACATTTTGGCCAAAAATCATAACTTTAGCCATCACATAAACATGCATCAATACAAACACCCTTAGTATCGATACAACTAGTAATGTATCAATACCAAGCCTCCTATATCGATACAATAAGTGAGATTTTGGGTTTTAAGAGACATGGATATCTAAGGCCTTTCATCGATACCCTCATGCAAAATCATGAGTTTTCCTTACCTTGGACTCTTCAAACACCTCACTATGGCTAGGAATGATGGATGACTGATGACACCTCAAATGGTGACCTTTGATGCCTTGTAAATTGAATTGGACAAAATAAGGTGTCTATAAAAGGCAATGGGTACAATAGTATATAAACAAACATAATGAACAAATTCTATACCTTGTAAATTGACACAGTTCTAGCAAAAACAAAAATAATGACCGCCCAACACGTAGGGAGAGTTAAAAGGGTTTTACAAGCCTTTTAACATATAGTATCTTAGTGTAATTTGAACCTTTCATCATATATCCCAAAAAAAGGTAATATCATGGTTTAGTACCTACTCTTAGCCTTTAGCCATATTAGTCTTGTAACATGTATGAGTGAACTCCATAATCTCTATTGCCTTGGCTAAGGGCTTCTGGGTTAACATGATCCAAGAACAAATGAGATAAGTCCCTTTACATCACTTGGAATGATGAATCCTTTCTGAACCACTCATCCACCTTCACTGTGCTTCATGCTATACCCAAAACCACCTTACCTTAGGCATCCATCAAACTAGACATGATTGTAATGATATTTAAGTATGGGAATCCACATACAAGGTGACTTGGATTCACAAATCAAGCTATTGGCACATTAATATTTTCTATAGACACTTTAGTGAAATACCTAGACCTAGCAATTCTGTATACGATTATACAAATATGACATATATAAAGCAATTAAACCACTATACGACATGACTTACATGAATAGAATATCAAAATCTATATAATATAAATTATTATTTAAATTTATATAAATATAAAATATCCTAAACACGATTATGACACTAAAAAATACATGAACATAACATGAATACATGAATTGCTAAGTCTAGTATACCAAATGCAAATCTCATAGTCGGTCATCTTCAATGAACTTGTTCTCATAACAAACATAGATACTTAATTTCATTCGAGCCCTTTCTCCAATATTCCAGAATGCCTAAGGTAAAGGATCGAATGGTTTTTCAAAGGGAGTTAACTCCCTTTGTACGAAGATTAAACGCTCACCATTTGGAGGCCAAATTTTTAATCTTCAAAAAATAGAGCATATATATCAATAGTAGGTATTGATACCAACAAGTATCCATATAAAGTATCAATACATTTAAAATTAAAACCCAAATACGCTTTCTTGGGTCTTAGAATATGTCGCAATGTAGTTGGGAGGTGAACTTCGTATGCACTGTACTTAAAGGCGAGTATGACTGAATCACTTTTTTATTTATTTTTCTTTTCATTTGTATTAGAGATCGAGTTGTCAAGGTGAATCACTCACTCAACTCAAATAGTTGTTGGTAAATGACCATTGACCTTGGAATTGCCACCAATCTATTTTAGCTAACTAAGATTGGTCACCTACTAGATTTCGTATCCTGAAGGTTATGAAAGCCTTGAAAATAAACTCCATTGTCCACATTAATACCAAAAATCACATGAGAGGGTTTGAAAGTTGGTTTCAGTCATGAGTACGATGGATCCCTCTCATTATGCCTGAAAATCAGTACCTTTAGTTATGTGTTAATTTAAATCCTAATCTGTATTCAATTTCAACATCCAATATTTAGTTATGATTCCCATATTTCAAATTTTTCCCAAGCTGAATTTATTATTTCATTTGTTGAAATCAACTTTTTGATATATTTTTTAAAATCAAAATGTACGTCATATCTTATCAGATAAAACTGAAGAAATACGAAGTTTTATTTTATGAATTTAGGAAAAGTCCTAATTTTGCTTATTTTGAAAAGCATATCTCGTTATTAAAATGACCTATAAAACTACTGCCATATACTAAAGAAATTCTACATACCACCTTAACTCAGAGACATTGCCTCGATTTTTTTTTTAATTTTAGTTTTACTAAAAATAGAAATAAATAACAAGAGTCGATCTAGGACTTAAACTTGATTGAAAAGACCAAAATATCCCCTGAAGTACATCTTCATCATGAAAGTATCCGTGTGACCTTAACAGACTTTAAAAAGATGACTAACATACCCATAAAATAAAACTTAGACATGAAAATATCCTAGTGACTTTAAAGGACTCTAAAAGGTACTAACATCCCCCTAAAACACACCTTCATCATGTAAGTCTCCTAGTTACCTTAAAGGACTTGATTTTAAGAAAGATAAATTTACCTTATGGGGGTAATTTACCTGGTAAATGTGACCTAAATAAAAAATTACTAAGAGGTACCTAAAACTTTTGAAATTACAATTTAGTCTCTAAATGACCTAAAATGCTAGGAATGCCTCCAAAATATTCTAAATACCCATTGGGGTAATTTACATGAGAAATGACCTAAATAGCCCTAAAATACAAGACTTCACTAAATGGTCCTGAAACTTGCTAAATCTTGCAATTTTGTCCTGAAGTGGCTAAAAATGCATGAGAAACATCAAAATCTATTAGAAAACACATGGAAATTTTACCTAAGAACTCTAGGACTATTAAGCCAAGCACCTATGGCTTAAAAGAAAATTTCACAATTTTGCATTTTCATCCTTAAGGTCTTAAAATTGCAAAAAGACCCAATATGGGCTAAAAATGTAAAACAAACTCCTAAACATGTTAACAACACATGGAAATTTCACAAAATGCCTTTAGGACTATTAGACCAAGTACTCATGATCTTTAAAAAATTTGCAAAAAATTGCATTTTAGTCTCTAAACTTTCTAAAGGTTATAAAATGACCTAAAAATCAATACTTTGTAAACTAACCCTTCGGCCAAGGCTTGGAAGTACCTTTCCAAGGAGTTAAAAAGTTCAAGAAAAGTGAGTTTAGGTCCCACAAATTGCAAAATTACAAAATGGCCTTAACTAGCTTAAAAAGGGGCAAGAAAATTACAAATCTCTCCCCCTAGCATTTGGCCATGGCTTGGAGGACTCAAAAAGAAATTTTACTTTACACATTCAAGTATGTAAGGTATGGAAAAAATCATTTTAAAACACTGACAAGCTTATTCACCAATAATATGCAATGAAATAGCAATAAAATATGAACATGCAAGCATGAAATTCTTGGCAGCATGTAAGGATGAAAACATTCAAACATCCAAGAAAACACCACAATCAAGATTCGTCATCAACTTGCACAAAAATGAATTAAAACATATAAAGGTTTGAAAACACATTTTGATGAAAATCAAACAAAGATTGGTGATGTAAAAAACCACTAAAATGGTTATAGCTTTCGCCTAACATGATTAAGTTCTTAAATCTCCCAAAAGAATATGAAACTCTTGAAAATCAAGAAAGGATGAAGATGGAAAATGACATGGAAAGATCAAGGGAGACTAAGAGTAAAAAAAAGGAATTACCGTTGTAGAATAGAAAAAAAAAAGGACAAAACACTTTCAA
>JAQSVH010172972.1:8814-18989 GCA_029448705.1 Adansonia digitata
TTAAAAGCAAAGTTCATCCCTTAAATGAAAGGAACTTGGATTCTTAATATGAACTCTATTTTCTTCATCATTTGGCTATAAAGAGACTTTCTTCTCATTACAGTACATGATATTGATGCATTGGTCTTGCTTTTCTCTCCATTATTTTGCTTAGAATCAAAGTTCATCCCTTAATTGAAATCAAAGTTCATCCCTCAATTGACACAAATATGGATTCTTATGACAATCTCCACTGGCTTTATCATTGGGCTATAGAAACACATTCTCCTAATTGATGTACATGATATTGATGCTTTGTTTTTGCGAGAAAAGGTTTTCTCTCCACCACTTTCCTTAGAAGCAAAGTTTGTCCCACAAATGAGACAAACATGGATTCTAGTAATAATTTCCATTATCTTCATTGGGCTATAGAAACACGTTCTCCTTATTAGGATACAAGTATTATAGCTTTGGTTTTGAAAGAGAAGCTATTCTCTCCATTATTTTCCTCAAAACCAAAGAATGTCTCTAAAATAAGACGAACATGGATTCTCATAATAATGTTCATTGTTTTTATCATTAGGCTATAGAAGCCAACTTTTTATTCAGATACATGATATTGATGCTTTGGTTATGCACGAAAAGCTTTTCTCTCCATCATTTTCCTTAGAATCATGGTTTATCCTTTAAATGAGATGAACATGGATTCTCATAGTAATCTCCATTGTTTTCATCAATAGGCTATAGAAACACACTCTCCTCTTTGACATCCAAGATATTGATGCTTTGGTTTCATAAGAAAAGCTTTACTTTCCACCATTTTCCTTAGAATCAAGGTTCATCCTCAAATAAGATGAACATGGATTATCACAATAATATACATTGTTTTCATCATTAGGCTATAGAAACATGTTTTCCTCATTAGGATACATGATATTGATGCTTTGGTTTCACAAGAAAAACTTTCATCGCTATTATTTTCCTCAAAATCAAAGTTCATCCTTCAAAGAAGATGAACATGGTTTTTTATGACAATCTCCATTGCTTTCATCATTGGGCTATAGAAACACATTTTTCTCATTGACCTACACGATATTGATGCTTTCATTTTTTGAGAAAAGCTTTTCTCTCCACCATTTTCCTTAGAAGTAAAGTTTGTCCCTCATATAAGACAAACATAGATTCTAACAATAATTTCCATTGTCTTCATTGGGTTATAGAAGCACATTCTCCTTATTAGGATAAATGATATTATAGCTTTGGTTTCATAAGAAAAGCTTTTTTCTCCATCATTTTCCTTAGAACCAAAGGTCATCCCTAAAATGATATGAACATGGATTCTCGTAATAATGTTATTGTTTTCATCATTAGGCTATAAAAACATGTTCTTCTCGCTGGGATACATGATACTGATGCTTTGGTTACACACAAAAAGTTTTTCTCTGCATCATTTTCTTTAGAATCATGATTCATCCTTCAAATGATATGAACATGGATTCTCATGATAGTCTCCATTTCTTTATCATTAGGCCATAGAAACACATTCTCCTCATTGACATACATGATACGAATGCTTTGGTTATGTGAGAAAAGCTTTTTTCTCCACCATTCTCCTTAAAAGCAAAGGTCATCCCTCAAATGAAACAAACATGTATTCTAGCAATAATTTCCATTGTCTTTATTGGGCTACAGAAACACATTCTCCTTATTGCGATGCATGATATTATAGCTTTGGTTTTGCAAGAAAAGCTTTTTCTCTCTATCATTTACCTTAGAACCAAAGCTCATCCCTGAAATGAGATGAACATGGATTCTCATAATAATGTTCATTGTTTTCATCATTAGGTTATAGAAACATGTTCTTATCATTCGAATACATGATATTCATGCTTTGGTTACACACGAAAAGCTTTTCTCTCTATCATTTTCCAAAAAATCATGGTTTATCCTTCAAATGAGATGAACATTGCTTCTCGCAATAATCTTTGTTTTTCTCATCATTGGGCTGTACAAACACATTCTCCTTGTTAGAAAACAATATATTGATGTTTTGGTTTCACAGGAAAATCTTTATTGTCCACCATTTTCCTTAGAAGCAAAGTCTGCCCCTTAAATAAGCTGAACATGGATTCTCGTAATAATATACATTATTTTCATCATTAGCCTATAGAAACATATTCTCCTCATCAAAGGAAATGAAATTGAAGCTTTGGTTTTGCAAGAAAAACTTTTCTGATGATTATTTTCCTTAGAATTAAAGTTAATCCTTCAAATGAGATAAACATGGTTTCTTGCAATAAACTCTATTGTTTTCATCGTTGGGCTATAAAAACACATTCTCCTTGTTAGAATACATTATATTGATGCTTTGGTTTCACAAGAAAATCTTCTATCTCTATTATTTTCCTAGGAATCAAAGTTCATCCATAAAATAAGACAAACATGGATTCTTGTAATAAACTACATTGTTTTTCATTAGGCTATAGATACACATTCTCCTCATTGACATACATGATATTGATGCTTTGATTTCACAAGAGAAGGTTTTTTCTCCATAATTTTCCTTAAAAGCAAAGTTCATCCCTTAAATGAGATAAACATGGATTCTCATAATTGGGCTATAGACACACATTCTCTTCATTGACATACATGATATTGATGCATTGGTTTCGCAAGAAATTTTGTTCTCCCTGCCATTTTCCCCAAAAGTAAAATTCATTCCTCAAATGAGATGAACATGAATCCTTATAATAATCTCCATAGTTTTCATCATTGAGCTGAGAAACATATTCTCCTCATTGACGTACAATGATATTGATGCTTTGGTTTTGTGAGAAAAGCTTTTTTCTCTACAATTTTCCTTAAAAGCAAAGTTCACCCCTCAAATGAGACGAACATGGATTCTGGCAATAGTCTTAGTTGTTTTCATCATTTGGCTAAAGAAACATGTTTTTCCCATTCAGATACATGATATTGATGATTTGATTTTACAAAAAAAGCTTTTCTTCCCACTATTTTTCTTAGAATTAAAAATCATCTCTAAAATAAGACGAATAAGGATTCTCGCAATAATCTCCATTGTTTTCATTATTGGACTATAGAAATAGGTTCTCCTTATTGGGATACTTGTTATTAATGCTTTGATTTTGCAAGAGAAACTTTTCTCTCCACCTTTTTCCATAGAATCAAAGCTTATCCCTTAAATTAGATGAAAATTAATCATCGCAACAACCTTCATTGTTTCATAATTGGGCTATAGAAACTTGTTTGATGATTGGGACTCATGATATTGATGCCTTAGTTTCATAAGAAAAGCTTTTCTTTTCATCATTTTCTTAAGAAGCAAAGTTTGTCCCTAAAATGAGAGAAACATGGATTCTTGCAATAATCTCCATTGTTTTCATCATTGGGCTATAGAGACATGTTTTTCTCATTAGGCAGCATGGTATTGATGCTTTGATTGAGCTTTGCAGCAACCAAAGTTTCTATAGCTCAATAATAAAAATAATTGAGACTATTGCAACAATCCATGTTCATCTCATTTAAGGGACGAGCTTTGATTCTAAGGAAAAATATGGAGAGAAAAGCTTTATTTCTCATTTGATTCTTCTTATTTGAGGGATGAACTATGCTTGTAAGGAAAATTATTGAGAAAAAAGCTTTTCTTGAGAAACCAAACTATCAATATCTTAGATGTCAATGAGAAGAATGCGTTTCTATAAGCCAATGATGAAAACAATGGAGATTATTACAAGAATCCATGTTCATCTCATTTAAGGCATGAACTTTCAATCTATGGAAAAGGAGAGAGAGAAAAGCTTTTCTTGTGAAACAAAAGCATTAATATCATGCAGCCTAACAAGAAAAACGTGTTTCCATAACCCAATGATGAAAACAATGGAGATTATTGCAAGAATCCATGTTCATCTCATATAGCTGATGAACTTTGAATCTAAGCAAAATGATGGACAAAAAAGCTTTTCTTGCGAAACCAAAGCATCAAGATCATGTACGTCAATACAAAGAATGTGTTTCCCTAGCCCAATGACCAAAACTATAGAGATTACTAGGAGAATCTGTGTTTGTCTGATTTAAGGGACGAACCATGATTCTAAGGAAAATAATGAAAAAAAAGCTTTTTTTGTGAAACCAAAGCATCAATACAATGTATCCGAATGAGAAGAAGCTATTTCTATAGCCTAGTGATGAAAACAATGAAGATTATTGTGAGAATTCATGTTCCTCTTATTTAAGGGATGAACTTTGCTTCTAAAGAAAAGCTTTTTTTGTGAAACTAAAGCAACAATATCATGTGTCCCAATCGACAAATGTGTTTTTATAGCCTAATTATGAAAACAATGGAGATTGTTGCGACGAGCTATGTTCATCTTATTTAAGGAACGAGCTTTGATTCTAAGAAAAAAGATAGAAAGAAAAGCTTTTCTTGCGAAATCAAAGCATCAATATCATGTATCCAAATAAAAAGAACCTGTTTCTATAGTCTAATAATTAAAATAATGGAGATTATTGTAAGAATCCTTGTTCATCTCATTTAAGGGATGATTTTTAACCCCAAGGAAAATGATGTAGAGAAAACTTTTTTTTTTTTGCAAAACCAAATCATCAATATCATGTATCTGAATAAGAAGAATGTGTTTCTATAGCCAAATGATGAAAACAATTGAGACTATTGCTAATATCCATGTTCATCTCATTTGAGGGACAAACTTTGCTTTTAAGGAAAATAATGGAGAAAAAAGATTTTCTTACGAAACCAAAGCATAATATCGTTGTATGTCAATGAGAAGAATATGTCACTATTGCCTAATGATGAAAATAATGGAGATTATTACAAGGATTCACGTTTATCTCATTTATGGAATAAATTTTGCTTTTGTTGAAAATGGTGGAGAGAAAAGATTTTCTTGCGAAACTAACGCATTAATAACATGTATGTCAATGAGGAGAATGTGTATCTAAAGCCCAGTTATGAAAATAATGGAGATTATTGTGAGAATCCATGTCCGTCTCAATTAAGGGATGAACTTTTCTAAGGAAAATTATGGAGAAAAAAGCTTTTCATGCAAAACCAAAGCATTAATATCTTGTATGTCAATGAGAAGAATATGTTTCTATAGCCTAATGATGAAAACAATGGAGATTACCATGAGAATCCATGTTCATCTCATTTAAGGCATGAACTTTGATTCTATGGGAAAAGAGAGAAAGAAAAAAGCTTTTGTTGTGAAACCAAAACATCAATATCATGCAACCTAATGAGAAAAACATGTTTCTATAGCCTAATGATGAAAACAATGGAGATTATTACAAGAATCAATGTTCATCTGATTTAACTAATGAACTTTGAATCTAAGCAAAATGATGGATAAAAAAGCTTTTCTTTCGAAACCAAAGCATCAATATCATGTATGTCACTGAGGAGAATGCGTTTCCATAGCCCAATGATGAAAACAATGGAGATTACTATAAGATTCCATGTTCATCTAATTTGAGGGACGAACCATGATTAAAAGGAAAATGATGAAGAGAAAAACTTTTATTATTAAACCAAAGCATTAATACCATGTATCCAAATGCGAATAACGTGCTTCTATAGCCAAGTGATGAAAAAAATTGAGATTATTGCAAGAATCCATGTTCATCTCGTTTGAAGGATGAACTTTGCTTTTATGGAAAATGATGGAAAGAAATGCTTTTCTTGCAAAAATAAAGCATCAATATCATGTGTCCCAATCAGCGAATGTGTTTTATAGCCCAATTATGAAAACAAGGGAGATTATTGAGACAATCCATGTTCGTCTTATTTGAGGGATGAGCTTTGATTCTAAGGAAAAAAATGGACAGAAAAGCTTTTCTTGCAAGACCAAAGTGTCAATATCATGTATCCCTACTAAAAGTACCTATTTCTATAGCCGAATGATGAAAACAATGGAGATTATAGTGAGAATCCATGTTCCTCTCATTTAAGGGATGAGCTTTGATTCTATGAAAAATGATGGAAAGAAAAGTTTTTCTTATTAAATCAAAGCATCAATATCATGTATCCCATAAAGGAGAACCTGTTTCTATAGCCAAATGATGAAAATAATAGAGATTATAGTGAGAATCCATGTTCATTTCATTTGAGGGACGAGCTCTGATTCTATGAAAAATGAAGGATAGAAAAGCTTTTCTTACAAAATCAAAGCATCAATACAGTGTTTCCCAATAAGGAGATCAATTATAAGGAAAATGGTGGAAAAAAAAGCTTTTCTTGCAAATCTAAAGCATTAACATCGTGTATCCCAATATGGAGAACATGATTATAGTGACAATAACAAAAAAAATAGAGATTATAATGAGTATCCAAGTTTGTCTCATTTTAAGGATGAACTTTGATTATAGGGAACATGGTAGGAAAAAAAGCTTTTCTTGCAAATTTAAAGCATCAATATCGTGTATCCCAATGTAGAGAACATGATTATAGTCCCACTAGAAAAAAGAATAGAGATTATTAAAAGTATCTAAAATTGTATCATTTCATGGATAAACTTTGATTATAAGGAAAATGGTGGAAAGAAAAGCTTTTCTTAGAAATCCAAAGTATCAATATCTTCCATCTAATATGGAGAAAATGATTGTAGTGCCATAACAAAAAGAATAGGGGTTATAATGAGTATCCAAGTTTGTCTCATTTCACGGATGAACTTTAATTATACAAAAAATGGTGGAAAGAAAAGCTTTTCCTGCCTAACCAAAGCATCAATATCATGTATCCCAATGAGGTAAACAAGATTGTAATGCCACTAACAAAAAGAATGGAGATTATTACAAGTATCCAAGTTTGTATCATTTCATGGATGAACTTTGATTATAAAAGAAGTGGTGAAAAGAAAAGCTTTTCTTGCAAATCTAGAGCATCAATATCATGTATCCCAATATGGAGAACATGAATGTAATGCCCAATCACAAAAGAATTGAGATTATTGAGAGAATCTAAGTTTGACTTATTTCATGAATAAACATTAATTTTAAGGAAAATGGTGGAGTGAAAAGCTTTTCTTGCAAATCCAAAGACCCAATATCTTGTATCCCAATATGGTGAACATGATTGTAGTGACATAACAAAAAGAATGAAAATTATAATAAGTATCCATGTTTGTCTCATTTCACGAATGAACTTTAATTATACGAAAAATGATGGAAGGAAAAGCTTTTCTTGCCAAACCAAAGCATCAATATCGTGTATACTAATAAGGTGACCAAGATTATAGTGCCTCTAACAAAAAGAATGGAGATTATTACAAGTTCCCAAGTTTTTACCATTTCCTGGATAAGCTTTGATTATAAGGGAAATGGTTGAAAGAAAAGCTTTTCTTGCACATCCAAAGTATCAAAATCATGTATCCTAATCTGGAGAGCATGAATGTAGTTCCCAATCATATAAGGAATGGAGATTATTTCAAGAATCTAAGTTTGACTCATTTCACGAATGAACATTAATTATAAGGAAAATGGTGGAAGGAAAACTTTTTCTTGCAAATCCAAAGCATTAATATCGTTTATCCCAATGTGGAGAACATGATTGCAGTGCACAATCACGAAAAGAATGAAGATTACTATGATAATCCTAGTTTGACTCATTTGATGGACAAACTTTGATTATAAGGAAAATGGTGGATAGAAAACCTTTTCTTGTCCAATCAAAGAATCAATATCGTGTATCCTAATGAAGCGAACATGATTGTAGTGCACTTCACTAAAAGAATGGAGATTATTATGAGTATCCATGTTTGTCTCATTTCATGGATGAACTTTGATTATAAGGCAAATCATGAAAAGAAAAGCTTTTCTAGCAAAACCAAATCATCAATATTATGTATCCTAATGTGGAGAACATGATTTTAGTCCCACTAACAAAAAGAATGGAGATTATTAAAATTATTCAAGCTTGTATCATTTTGTGGATGAACTTTGATTATAGGGAAAAGGGTAAAAAGAAAAACTTTTCTTGGAAATCCAAAGTATCAATATCTTATATCCAAATATGGAGAACATGATCGTAGTGCCATAACAAAAGGAATGGGGATTATAATGAGTATCCAAGTTTATCTCATTTCATGGATGAACTTTAATTATACGAAAAATGGTGGAAAGATAAGCTTTTCTTGCCAAACCAAACCAAAGTATCAATATCGTGTATCCTAATGAGGTGAACAAGAGTGTACTGCCACTAACAATAAGAATAGAGATTATTGCAAGTATCAAAGTTTGTGTCATTTCATGGATGAACTTTGATTATAAGGGCAATGGTGGAAAGAAAAGCTTTTCGTACAAACCCCAAGCACAATATCATGTATCCCAATCTGGAGAATATGAATGTTGTGCCCAATCACAAAAAAATGGAGATTATTATAAGAATTTAAGTTTAACTGATTTCACAGATGAACATTAATTTTAAGGAAAATGGTGGAAAAAAAGCTTTTCTTGCAAATCCAGAGCATTAGTATCTTGTATCCTAATGTAAAGAACATGATTGTAGTGCCCATAACAAAAAAAAAAAACAAAAATTGTAATGAGTATCCATGTTTGTCTCATTTCATGGGTGAATTTTGATTATATAAAAAATAGTGAAAAAAAAAGCTTTTCTTGCCAAACCAAAGCATAAATATCGTGTATCCCAATGAGGTGACCAAGATTGTAGTGCCTCTAATAAAAAGAATAGAGATTATTACATGTATCCAAGTTTGTATCATTTTATGGATGAACTTTGATTTTAAGCAAAATTTTCTTGCAAATCAAAAGCGTTAATATCATGTATCCCAATCTGGAGAACATGAATGTAGATCCCAATCACAAAAAGAATGAAGATTATTATGAGAATCTAAGCTTGACTCATTTCATGAATAAGCATTAATTATAAGGAAAATGGTGGAAAGAAAACTTTTTCTTGCAAATACAATGCATCAATATCATTTATCCCAATGTGGAGAACATTATTGTAGTGCACAATCACAAAAAGAATGAAGATTATTACTATGAGAATTCAAGTTTGACTCATTTCATGGATATACATTGATTATAAGGAATATGGTGGAAAAAAAAACTTTTCTTGTAAATCCAGGGCATCAATGTGGTGTATCTCAATGTGGAGAACATGATTGTAGTGCCCAATCACAAAAAGAATAGAGATTATTATGAGAATCCAAGTTTGACTCATTTGATGGACAAACTTTGATTATAAGGAAAATCGTGGAAAGAAAAACTTTTCTTGCAAAACCAAATCATCAATATCATGTATCCAAATATGGAGAACATGATTTTAGTCCCACTAACCAAAATAATGGAGATTATTATAAGAATCCAAGTTTGACTTATTTCATGAATATAATTTGCTTATAAGGAATATGCTTTTATTATAAGGAATATACTAGAAAGAAAGCTTTTCTTGCAAATCCAGAGCATCAATATCTTGTAGCACAATGTCAAGAACATGATTTAGTGCCCAATCACAAAAAGAATGGAGATTATTACGAGAATCCAAGCATGACTCATTTAATGGACGAACTTTGATTATAAGAAAAATGGTGGATAGAAAACCATTTCTTGCCAAACCAAACAATCAAAATCATGTATCCTAATGAGGAAAACATGATCGTAGTGCCCATAACGAAAAGAATAGAGTTATTATAAGTATCCATGTTTATTTTATTTCATGGATGAACTTTGATTTTAAAGGAAAATAGTGGAAAGAAAAGCTTTTCTCGCAAAACCAAATCATCAATATTGCGTATCCCAATATGGAAAACATGATTTTAGTCCCACTAACAAAAAGAATGGAGATTATTAAAAGTATCCAAGTTTGGATCGTTCATGGATGAACTTTGATTATAAGGAAAAAGGTGAAAAGAAAAGCTTTTCTTAGAAACCCAAAGCATCAATATCTTGTATCCAAATATGGAGAACATGATTGTAATGCCATAACAAAAAGAATGGGGATTATAACGAGTATCCAAGTTTGTCTCATTTCACGGATAAACTTCAATTATATGAAAAATGGTGGGAAGAAAAGCTTTTCTTGCCAAACCAAAGCATCAATATCATGTATCCCAATGAGGTGAACAAGATTGTAGTGCCGCTAACAAAAAGAATGGAGATTATTACAAGCATACAAGTTTGTATCATTTCATGGATGA